>CAIGRF010321745.1:19231-40283 GCA_903798235.1 Fraxinus ornus | reverse complement strand
GTTAAGGAATTGTGTGTTTGATACACAAAATATGAACGGGTAAAAGATTAAACTACTTAGCTTTTAATTGATTAACATCAAGATCTTGGGCTCAATAATCATATGTTTATTTACATTTAAAAATAGTGAACATGACGTTTTCCACAATGAAACGTTGAAATGAGGATGAAAATGCAAAAAAAATGAAACGTAAGGATGTTTTACGCAATAAATGTCAAACGTGGGGACGTTTTGTGCTATTGAGCCAAGTACAAAAAAGTTTGAAACGCAAGGAAGTTTTTCGCAATAAGTGTCAAACGTAGGGACGTTTTGTGCTTAAACCTTTTAATAAGGCTTTTGGACTCACTTGCACTTTTTAAAAAGTTTGGGAGTATAATTACAATTTATTTTTTTATTTTCCTTTTTTTGTTTTATTTAAATATGATGGTATATTGGTCATTTTACATTAAAAAACAGTGAAAATGACGTTTTCCGCAATGAAACGTTGAAATAAGGGCGAGAATGTAAAAAATGAAACGTAAGGACGTTTTGCACAATAACTGTCAAACGTATGAACGTTTTATGCTAATAAGCCTTTTCAGTAATGTAAGTAATGTTTCAAACTCAAAAGACTCCGAATTATTGCAACTCATTGGAAGAAATATAATTCAAAGCTATAAATAGATCAAATTTCTATGATTGTGAATGGATGTGGTTGAGTTTTCTTTCATTTTCATCCATACTTTATTTGCTCGCATACTTTCTTCATATTTTTCTAAAAGTTTGTTTTATTCTATATATTTGAAAATACTCAATATAGACCTTTCGAGTGTGGCTCCTATTCTCCTTAGAGTTCGAGTTGTTTTCATTAGTGGAAGACGCAAATAACATTGAATTCTTTTGTGTCTTGGAGGTGTCTTTGCTTTCCTCTGTACATTACCAGTATAATGGATATGAATACCATCTTAAGAAAAGAAACTTAGTGCATGTTTGGTTGGTGTTTAAATTAAAATTTAAGTGATTATAAGTTGTGAGTCATACGGAACGTGTGAATAACAAGTGGACAATAATTGAGGATCCTCTGAAGTATATAAATAAAAAGGTATATTTGATCATAAGGTGATTGTAACATTCATCAACCAAACATGCACCTAGTAACGTCAATTGGAGCCAATTTTCTCTCTCTAAAATTCTCTTTATCATCTTCATCGTTCATCTACTTCTTTGTCCCAGTTATTGAAGATATTCCACCAAAACAAGTAAAGGTTACCTTATTTTCGCAATAAGCCCTTGTTTGATGACCATTAATGTGTTAAAAGTGACGGTTTGAATAGTGATTTTTTTGGAGAATATGTGGCTAAAAAGGGAAAAAGGACTTTGGATTTAAGTGCAAAATATTATAATGTGTGAATGTAATTAAAAATGAGTATGAAAAATTAATTATTTTATTTAGGGAATCAAACAGGTATAAGTAACTTATTGATTTCTAAATTTATCAGTAAAATAAATATTTATTTATTATAAACCTTTTAAGCTTAACCAAACATGTTCTTTATTCTTCTGTATGTATAGACTGTTTTGAGATGACTGAAATTATTAATGTCGCTATTACTTTCTATTGATCTATAATCAATTTTCGAAATCATTCCAAAATTATTATGTTTCTACATTACCAATTATACTTCAGTTACGGCAACGGATATACAATCAATCAACCATGCTTTCTCTGTTGTAGGAGAATGTGGATATAATCGTGTATTTGTGTTCTAAATAAGAAATGAATGCTACTTCAGAATTATTACAAACTTATAGTTTATTTTGGAGGTTCCTCAAAAATTGGAAGGTAGAAATTTCCTCTAATTAATCTAACATTTTCTTATTTTTATTTTTGTATCGGAAATACGAACAATATCACAATGCTTCCCACATTCTAAAAAATTGTTATCCCGAGGCTTCAGCTTTCATTACTCGAAACAAATGCAGAATGCTAGTTCTTGTTTGTTGAACTTGAACCTGAACCTGCCTAATTTATTTTTTATTCTGAGCAAGTATTTTCTGAAGTACCTGTAGAACCTCAAGAAAGGTGTACTACTTCCCCAGTCCATACAAAACTACTCTTAAAAGAATCAGTATTAAATAGACAGAAAAAAGAAGCTAAAATCTTGTTCACAATTTAGCATACAAAACATGCACTTAAAAAGCTACTGAGAAAGTAGGTTAGCTGCCAAATTTGATCTAATCAAAGGAAGACATGAAACAGAATTATGCTGCATTTGCTTGCTGATTAATTGATTCCTCTCAAGTCGAGTTAGGGACCCTAACACCAACATTATTCATGATAAAGCACACGATTCAAATACCTTGATTTTCGGCTTAGAGACTTGAGCAGGCAGCAACTGGAAACCTTGGTTACAAATGTGAGCTCATAATCAGACATGGACAAGGCAACAGGTCTCAATTACTCCAGGCCCCAGGACTGAACTCCAGAGGGATAGTTTCATGCCATAGGGAAGTTGCATCTTAGAAGAAAACAATAATAACCCGGTCAATGGACCCTGATGTTCTAGACACAACCTCCAGAAGCAAGAAATTCTTATCAAGATTTCCATCAAGACAAGTTACATATAAATAAATTTTATATTAAAAAAAAAACATGTAGAAAAAATTCGGACAATACTTTTTAAGTTTTGCTAGCATAGGCAACATCTTCATTCATGTTGTAAAATGAGCTCAATTTAGTAATGGTGAGTGGTTCTCCAAAGAGAGTCGCTCTAGTTGATTTGGATATGTGAACTTCCACATAATCGCCAACCATTGGATTCCGCTTCCCATCATTGTTGACCCTATCTGGGACTGGCAGATTAGGGAATGATACCCGATGGCCTCTGTCACTCTTGCCAATGAGCTCTGTGTCGGGTGCTCTCTTGTTGGGCCCCTCGACTAATACAAGTTGCACAGTGCCAATTTTGGAGTCATAGAACTGACCTGTACTCTCCCGAAAAACTTCAATAAGTTCCGTTAACCTCCTTTGTTTTATGCCATCAGGAACATCATCAACATAATTTCTATGGGCATGGGTTTTCTCCCTCATGCTGTAAGCAAACATGTATGCCATATCATAGCCTACACCCTTAATGAGACTCAGCGTATCATTGTGATCCTCCTCTGTTTCTCCGCAGAAACCTGTGGATCATCCGAAGTAAAATGAGTAGCCTGTAGCAAAAACCAGTTTATATACCCAAGGTATATTTTAATATCTGATTGCTAGAATATTTTGATTGACGAATGCTTATAAGGTATTAAGGGCAGAGATTTGGGAACACTTTTTAACTTTTATTTTTGACAAGAAAAATGCTACAGCTGACCTATTATATATAGACAACTAATTCTTCACTCATCACATGAATATGATGAACTTCTCTATGTTCCTCTTTATTGTAGTACCTTAATTTCATATGCAGCAATATTTCTTTGCTTGTGTGAAACTCGTAATCAGTCCCAGTAACGCAAGAATAAACTAAAAAGAACCATTAGGAATGCTCATTCAAGATACATGTAAATGAAAAGTATGCAGTATTAAGAATAAAAGACATACATAAATATCGCATGCACACTATGTCAATCAATATATAAAAGGCTGGTGGTGGGCTATTTGACTTAACTAGTGACAGATGTTCATATTAATAAAGCCATAATTAAAAGTTAAACGAGTGAGAAACATGCAACTACATCAAGTGTAAGAGACACAGAAGTGAGATATATTTGAGTAAGCAATCAATATAGACTGAACCGGAAGGACATAAAACTGCCGCAGCAGTGCACAAAGTGGAAACAATGTTTATTACAGATAAGGCTAGAAATAAGATTTCTGCACTGACATAAAGACGCAGCCCATAAGTGGACAAATGTGGCCTGTAGAGATTATTTTAGGTTAGTTTGTTATTTTACTATTTCTATGGTATTTTTATATTGTCCTTTTATGTTAGGATTTTTATTATGGTAATTTTAATATCTCCTTTTGGCACTAGGATCTTTTATGGTAATTTTGAGATTTCCATCTAGCTCTAGATTAAGTTTGGAGTCGTCTATCCATCAACTCCAACTTTTGTTCAATTCACGTCATGCAGTCACGATCATAATTCATAGCATCTTCCAATCACGATCATAGGCATCTTCCTGAAATGAACCTTGCAGTCATAATGACAAGTGATTAGTGTATACTCCTAGAATAAGCAGAAACATGCAGCAGGACCCATCTCGAACAATTCAGAGTGATGGACTCATCACCGATGACGACAATGAACTAAGTCTTATTTGCAATAAATTTTAGGCCAGCTACAGCCTATGTGAATTTATTTTATTTTTTTCATTTTTATCAATAATTACATCAACCGAATAATGGTCTAAGCAGATTAAAATTAAAATCCCTGATACATTTTTCTAAAATATTAATCTAACAAAATTAGTTATATCTATTCAGGCAATAGCTCTGTAAGCATTCTATGAACCATGAAAAAGTAAAACCATTATAAAATGAAGGGCCTTACCACATATGAAATCACTGCTTATGCCCATATCAGGAATTATACCGCGTATCTTCTTCACAAGATCTAAATATGCTTCTCGGGTGTATCCTCTCCTCATCCTTTCGAGTACTGCACTGCTACCTGATTGTGCAGGCAAATGGATGCTTTTGCAGATATTATATCTGTCTCTCATGACATATAGTAATGCATCTGGAAAATCTTTAGGGTGTGGGGAGGTATATCTGAATCGCATTTCTGGAAATTCTGAGGCAAGTCTGTCAAGTAGATCTGCAAAGCGCAAACCCATTTTTTTCACTTTGCTTAAGCTGGAAAATCCTTCACTATATTTCCAGTGGACTCCAGGTTCAACCTCTTCAAGCCCAGATGTATCATTATAACTATTCACATTTTGCCCAAGAAGAGTTACCTCTTTCACTCCTTCCTTCCAAAGCTCTGCCACCTCTCTAACAATTGATTCTACAGGACGTGACCGCTCTCTGCCTCTAGTGAAAGGAACAATACAAAATGAGCACATATTATTGCAACCCCTCATTACCGATACAAATGCACTTATCGAATTTTTAGAGATACGCACTGGATTGATATCAGCATAAGTTTCTTCAAGTGAAAGAAGAGTGTTGATTCCTTTCTGGCCAGAGTCTACCTCTTCTAAAAGTCGCGGCAAGTCCCTGTAGGCATCAGGCCCACAAACAACATCAACCATCTTATCTGCATCTAATATTTTATCCTTTAGCCTCTCAGCCATACACCCCAGGACAACAACTTTTGGAGGGTGCAGGGATTGTGACCTTCCAGTAGCAACATTACTCTTCCAGTGCCTTTTTAGAAACCAAAAATAATTAAGTCTCTGCCAAACTTTTTGTTCTGCATTGTCCCTGATTGCACAAGTATTTATAAATATGATTTCTGCACTTTCAGGGACGTCCACAACTTTGCTATATCCAGATTTCTTCATGATAGATAAGACAATCTCCATATCATTAACATTCATTTGGCATCCATAAGTTTCATGATATATACGGCCTCTTGAGAGAGCTTCAGGAACAGCCACAGGGCTAGACAAAAGAAAAATAAATAAACACATGAGATCTTGAGAGTGCTCACACTCTTTATGGTGGAACGCCACAAAATGCATGCTATTACAAGGTTAGCAAAACCTTGTAATACTTCAAGTACACTTTCTGTTTTGTATCAGAATTTTGACAAAACACTCTTTCTGCTATATTTTTGCAGGATCTTATTTATGTTCTGAAGTAGTTCATAGTTGTGTCATGATAGAAGATACATTATTTACCTTTCATTTTCACAAGTTATAACTGGAAAAAAAAAAAAAAAACCCTCTTTTGAGTCCTATATATATTGTTAACAGAGAAAATGTGAGGGAAATTAGTTTCACACTTCCACTCGTTCTTTTTTATCTTCCCCATCAAGTTCTTAATCCAAACAAACTTTTCTTAAATCAGCAACATGCACTTGAACAAAAGAAGAATTAAGATGAATGGAAGTATGGAAACTGGGAGCAAAAAAGTAGTATTTATGACTGATATAACTAAATAGGTGAAATACAATTATACCAGTTCTGTTTGTATGGTGGAGCAAAAGGTGCCTTAAGGACGTATAGCTATTGAAAATATTTATCTCAACACCAATAAAAAATTCTCAGTGACATAATGAGCCATTGCATAATTAGAATCCAAAAATGTAATTTCCAAGTAGAATAAATTGGTAATATTGTGCTAGAATTATGGGCTCTGAGAAATTTTCTGTAATTCATCAGTCATCTGTCATCACTTGGTGAAATTACAAATTTCACTTTCTCCACATGTCATCAATTCAACGCATCTAATGTAGACAGATTAACTTAAATGCCGTTCCAGAAAGATCGCATTTAAGAAAAATGCAAAGGAATTGTAAAGATCATTCACTCAATCACTGTTCCTCTGCTTTCCAGCGCTGTTCATTTACGAAAGCCATTACTTTCCAGTACTTACACAAGTTCCAACTCTATTACACCTATACGTACATAAATACGCGTATCTATAACCAACACAAAGGCAAGCACTTACTCGGACTGGACGGCGGAGACGCAGGCATCGGAAATGGTAGCAGTAGCTTTGGGCATGAAACGATGTAAAGTTGGAGTTTCAGAAACCTTAGAAATCGAAGAATGGGATTGAGACTGAGAAAAACGTCTTGAGAACACTGAAGCGGAGCTCCGCCAGAGTGCACGGCGGTGGCTAAGAGATGCTGCAATTGGCGAATAATGAGGTGGCTTGGAGGAGAGAAATCTGAATGAGATTACTGAATATCCTTTAGGGAGGTTTATGCGGAGGGCGCACTGGGGTTGGTTCCATACGGAAGAGAGAGAAGTTAGAGAAGACGACGCCATTACAGCGTAGAGATTGAAATCTGCGTGTTGCAGAAATTGGATAGGGCTTTAACGCCAAGAGAACAAGCCACGGGAGTGGCTTTTCGGCTTCGATTGATCGGCTCATTAAGTTTTAGAGAAAATTGCAGTGTTGATCTCTAATCTATAGCGCTTATAGAATTTTGATCCCCAACATTTGGCAGGAGTCTTCTAGTATTAGTTTTGAGACATTGTTGGTCCTTAATGCATCGAAGATAAAAGTTAGGGCTAAATAGCCCTTGACAGCATTATTCCAAGATTGAAAATAATAAATTGTACCGTTAGAGCTCCAATTTCTCAAAAAGTGTGAGATGCAAGTTAACAAAAGGGGTCAAGTGGAACCCTTTAACGATACTATTTTTTCTACAAATTGAGGAATAATGTCGTCCAAACAGACTCTTTGCTTCCATTAACTCTAGTAATTCTTAACACCTCATTGTTAAGAAAATCAACCTAAATGCTTATTGCTGCAAATTTCCAAGTCATATACCAACTTCTAATGTATTCGATGTCAAACATCTCATTCATTATATAGGTGACGATTCATTTAATGACAAGACAAGTTCTAATCCCCTCCTAGGAAGATTGATGGGGATGGGATTGTGATATCATTTTTGTGTGTGGGACCAAACCAAGAGCAATGTGAAGAAGCATTTGGGTCCGTGAGGATTAACTAGACATGGATGGAGTTCGGCCAGCATTTGACTATGCATTAGAATCTATATTTAATTTAATGTACAACTTTAATTTAATTAAGTTATTTGTGAGGTTATTTTGGTCTAAGCACGTTTCTTGGGGTTTTGTTATTTAAATGTTTTTTTTTTAAATCTCCATTATTATAGTTTTGTTGATTTTAAGGTTAATATGAGGTTTTCCCATTTCTTCTATCGCTATGTTAGAAATTCGCACTTTTATCAATGCCAATTTTCAATGTTTTGTTTGATTTAGGATGTAATGATAAATATGAAATTATAATAATGAAATCACGACGTTGAATGTGATTAAGAGTCGAAGATAAAATGAGGAGATAGAAAAATTATCAACTAAAGTAATTTAGATTTTGATAATGCTCGATGTCTAGATAAAAAGTTCGACTAATCGCTATACTTGTAGGTACGTTTGAAGTTGATTACTAAACTTTAATTTATTTTAAATTAATTATTTGATTTTAAGGTTTGTTTCAAGTTAGTCACTAAATTTTAATATGTTCCAAAGTAGTCATACGACACCCACTTATAAATTTTGATTCGCGTTAGTCACCATTTCGGTCTCCTTGCAACTCAAAATCGGACATGTACAAGTTTTCAAAGGATTAATTTTTAAAATGGAAACTAGTTTATCAACCAATATGAAACACAATTTAAAGTTTAGTGATTGATTTGGAATAAATTAAAGTTCAATTATCAACATGAAACAAAACTTAGAGTTGGATGATTATTTTCAAACAAATTAAAGTTTAGTAACCAAACTGAAACTTTCCTATAAGTTCAGTGACCAATTGAATTTTTTTATCCCTTCATCTCCTTAAGTGAGAGTCGAGTCGAGCAACAGAATCAGTTTTACGAGGGAGATCGATCAATGATGGAGAAATGGAGAGTAACTTATCGTCTGCTCAAATACTCGTCCAACTTTGATCGCCAATCAAATTATTCATTCACTTCAGGTACCAACAATTTACACCGTCCCACAATTACTAATCTTAATTGAATTTCTTATATAATCTTCCTCGTGCAATTCTTATATCGACACATTTATATGATTATGTTGGCTAAATTTTCTATTTCTTCTTTAAAGTTCAATTGATTTATTTAATTATAATTACTTTGAGTTGTGTTTCTATAAGTTGTTGTGAATTCTCAGTATTAGATGAATGATCGAATTTAATATATATTTTCATAGTTAAATAATGTATAATCAATTAGATGGTCTCTCCGTGAAGAATGTTAAAGCAAAATATGATTGACCACATTAAAAGTAAGCATTTGAGGAATGTTAGAATTTGATTTCTATTTTCCTTTGCTAATTCGTATATAAAAATTGATTTTAATTGATTGCAGGTGTTCGATATATTTATGGTAGAAGTTATACACCTTTCTACAAAGAGTTTCGAGGCAATGTCAATGGGGCTTCGGGTTCTTTTCCAAGAGTTAATGGGAATAGTTATGCAGTTCAGCTTAGATATCTTGCTTCTGTGGCATCAACTACTCAGAGGAACCCAGATTTTTCACAAATTAATATAGATGATATAAGCTATTTTAAGAAGATCCTTGGAGAAAGAGATGTAGTTCAGGACGAAGAGAAGTTGGATGATGCAAACACGGATTGGATGAGGAAATACAAAGGTTCAAGTAAGCTTATGCTCCAACCTAGGACCACTGAGGAGGTTGGCGTCTTTTTGTCTTGTTTCACATAATTCTTCAATTAGATGGTGTTCAAATAATGTCGTCTGTAATATAGTTCCTATTCAATGGATTTTACCCTCTCAACGGTTGCAGTTTCTCAGCTGAAGGATTAGTTATTTGAATCAATCTGGGCTTTCATTTTAGAAAATGTTTCTTGAGCTGCTCTTATCTATCTATATTGTCAATCTTCTACTGCTATTTTGATCTGAGTTTAAAATTCTGCATCTATGACTACATACTTTGTTTTGCTTCGGTTTTTATTGTCCCCAGAAGAATTTATTTCATTTTATCAATCTTATTAATAATGAAGAATGATTTCGTGGATTGTATTCAGTTGATTGTCTACGGTTCCATTGTGTGTGCTAGCTGCTTGGCCTATAGTAGGTATCTGGTTCACTACTGTGGCTATCAGTACTATGGCTTTCAACCTAAATGGTTATATTTTTNTAGTTAAAGCCTGGACCAATAGGGAAATCCCAATTCATTGGGCCTTTCGAGAAGGGAGGATTAGGGAAATTCTCTTCATTGCAGTTTTTCCAGGCCTGGTAGGGCATGAAAAAAACCCGGCTCGAATGGTACGATCCCTCCGTTATCCCTTTCTTACAATAGATCCGGCGCCCCTGTGGAAAGGAAACAGAATTTCACGCTCTTCCTACTTTGGTGGTTCTTGAGTCTTTTTATACCCATTTTACCACGAGATTCATCATCACTACTCTCGGTATTTTTGATTAGTTTGTTGCTTACTCTTATGAATCAACAAAACATTTTAGAAGCTCATAAACGTCCATTTACAGGTAGAGTAATGGGAAATTCAAAATGCTCGAGGATGGATGGGATGTTACATTGGGAATGGTCGGGATAGCTGTGATGAATCGAACCCTTAACGATCCAAGTGCCACTAAATCATTGACTAAAACTAATTTAAAGAGTATCCAACACAATTATATAAATTATTAAAACACTTGTCAAAATTCAAATAATGTAATGAGTTTAATAAATTAACTTGAAATGAGAAATATCTTGAAATATTTAAAATCAAATGAAACAACAATAATTTGACAACGTAATAATTTTATTATTGAAACTTTTGCCACCAAAAGTCATCTCCGTGCCGACTGCTTTGAATCATCAATTATCTGAAAGTAGAGATATAAAGGGGTGAGAATTGAGAATAATTCTCAATAAGTGTGCGTGGATAATGAATTTATATATGTATTTCTACGAAAAATTCAAAACTTACATAGGGAGACACGAAAATTAGACTGAACTTAGGTGACTCTAAATTCTCGCGCGTAACGCCACTAAACTCCAGTCCATTCTGAATAGAACATACATAATATGGACCAAAACATAAAACATAGCCGTATAAATATTACATACATAAATATTAGCCATCATAAACATAAAAACAACTTATTAAAATAATAAAAGGGGGGATTGTTTGAGAGAGATTCTTGAACCGCGTGTGGGGTTGAGTATTCGCATATAATTGTGTAAGTGTACGACTATAGTTAATAGAAAAAGGACAAGAGAAAGAGAAAGGCGGAGAGACGAAGTGATAGATTTAGAGAGGGAAAGTGTGTAAATAGTTGGTGAATAATAGTCTAGTGTTTAGATTGTCTCCTATTTATAGTGTAAATTCTTGAACCATATGTAGAAAAGTGAAAGGAAATGGCTAGATATTGGCATGATCAATGCATAAATGGTGTATTGTCATGAAAATAGTCAAATTAATTAGCTTCGCTTAAAACTTGATGTAAATAATGCATATGGTTAAATCAATTACCTTTATTTATGTGGTCAAATAAATTATATTGGCTTGAAATGTGGTGTGAATAATGCTTGTGGTTAATAAATCATCTTTAAACATGAAATGCTAAGAACAAAACGGAGAATAATATTTCTTAAAGGCTGGCAGTATGTGGCAAAAGTTTGGATAATTCACGATTCATGCTAATTAACATAGAGATCTATGCTCAAGTATCTGAAACGTGATAATCATTTTTTGGCGCAGATGAGGCACAGTCAACTAGCATAAGCGGCAAAGGCTAAGGCCCAACTTTGGGGTCTTAGGTTCAAATTGAACCTTACTGTAGATAGTACGCAAATGTAAATTATCAATTCTTTTCTCAAGAAAATACAGTTTTGCACGCTGCTCATTATTTAAATACTTAAATTTGTGGATAGATTGTAATGACAGTGTAACTAATTCATTGTTCATTTATAATGATGGGATCATTTTCTGTCATTCATGTCAAAATAAAATGGTGTCCTCTCAGTATGCGTGCTAATTACTTTTTCGTCCCTTTTCTGAGTAATTCTGGAAGTTGGCTTATCCTTCACGTTTGCTGTTAAAATCATTATGCATCTCTCTCTGTGCAGGTTTCTCAGATTCTTAAATACTGCAATTCCAGGTGCCTGGCTGTTGTACCTCAAGGTGGAAATACAGGTCTTGTGGGAGGAAGTGTACCTGTTTTTGATGAGGTAATACTATATAGTTTCTCTCTGTAGTAACTCATCGTCTAATCATCATTTATTTAATGTCCTTCTTAGTATCACATAGCTGGTTTGTTCCTTAAATAAAGCATCATATGTCAACTCATCAACAGAGGACTGTGAAGCCTAACATTTGGTGCTACGTTTTTGTCATGTAGGATATTCGTATATGATTTTTCTGTGACTTGATAGTCTCACCAATCATCGCTGCTGAGAGTAGTTATTTTTTTCTACATTATATGTTATTTAGTTCTGTAATGGACAATTAAAAGTTTAGTTTCAAAATAAAAGTTTGGAAAAGTCTAGATTGAATTTCTTAGGTTTCATTTTTAACTGTCTTAGGAGATTCAATGGTGTGCAAAAAGCAATTTAATTAACAAATAGTGAAAATTATACATTTTGAAAATAGGATAGGAATTAGTGAACTGAATTCTTCTAATACCAAGTAATGAAATTTATTGATTATTTCGATTTTTCTCCAATTAATCTTTTTAGGCCAACCTTGTGAGATATTCATATAACATTTCAAGTTGAAGCCCTTCGTAGACACACTGGAAAAACATTGTGAATATTTTGATATAGGATTCGTCCAGAAGTGGTTGAGCCATTAAATAGAGAAGATTTAAATATGCTAAATTACCTTCCTGTAAGAATTTATAAACGTTTGGATTTTAGCATCTGTTTTTTTTTTTTAATGAATGATGATTTCAGCTTCTGCTTATTAGTAGCTCAATCAAGTCTTCTGCAGGGGGCAAGGCTGTGTCAAATTTTTATTTTTTTTCAGAATTTTACTGTTTTAACGTGGTATTTAAAGAAATGTAAGTTGTAACTATTCATATGTAACATATATTTTCAAAGTAATATTTGGTTCATATACATATGGTAAACGTTTCTCCTGGTTTACCTTTCACCAGAAGAGATTAAAATAGACATTGCAGGTCATTACATATTGTGAATTTTTACAAGTCTATAAAAATAGAAATAATTTTTGATTAGTTACATCTAAAATGGCAAATAGATTTTCGCAGTTAAAATCTTTGGACCTTTGTAGTCCATTATCTTATTCCATATCCTTTTTTTTTTGTTAAACTGTGCAGGTAATCATCAATGTTGGTTCCATGAATAACATCCTTTCTTTTGACGAGGTAATGTTGACTCTGCTAAGTGATATCTACATTATGCCCTTCCTCTTCTTGCCACTTTGCAGACTCACCAGCTACTATATGTGAAGTAATATTGTGACATTAGATGACTTCATTGATACAGTTGGCTTATCAAACTAATTTTTCTCCTTTCACTTCTTAAGACATGCATTTTTTATACTCGTCTTAGAAATATGTTGCTATTATTTTTGTTAATTTGCTGTCTGCTGTCCATCCCCACTCACTTGTGGAGAAATTGCAGATGAATTTTCTGTATGGCTCATCGTAGTTTGGCTGACCTTTTCTGTTTGTAATGCATCTCGGCCATTTCATCTTTACATTCTGCATTAACAATACAAATCAGTGCAATCTGTTTCTTTTTCAAGTATTAACTTTCATTTAAATCTCAAATATTATTCGCAACATTATCACCAATAACATGGAACATGAATTTCTGACATAAGTTTACTTTCTTAAGGTTAGCGGTATACTGGTATGTGAAGCAGGATGCATTTTGGAAAACCTGATTTCTTTTCTGGATAACCAAGGGTAAAGTTGCATTATATTATTATAATTATTTTTTTGATGCCAGCCAACTTGTTTGTTATGACAATTATCATACTTTCTAATTTGAAACTATATTTTTTGACTTCCAGTCCCCTTTCTTCCTTATTAAAGAGTAAACTAAAACGACATGTGAGTTCCATCTTCTTTCAATTTGCACAAATACGATGCGAACTCTTTTAAGTTTGATGTTTTTTATATACTTACGTGCAAGTACGAGAGAGAGGTGGGGGAAAAATGTAGGGAAGAATTTCAATATAATTGTCATGACAAATATGTTGTATAAGAATTCCAAACAAAAATGGAAAGTCTCTTAAATAGAAAAATTTCCTAACATTAAAACAAATAATTATGGCATTGAAGAATAAATCAAATTCTATTTCTTATTTCTGCTTACAATAATTTCTTATTTTTGGCATTTCTCCATTTATATCCCCATAATCTGCATCATAATGTTAGTAGTATCCCGATTTCAATGTGTAACTCTTGAATTAAAAACTGAAAATGTATATGATGGAGACTACGCCTTCTCAATCATCACGTTAGATTAACCCTACTTTAGGGATTGGCTTAGTTGTTTATACAGGGATTTCCCTTTTACTGTCTCGACTATTTATAATTTTATTGATTCAGAGTACAAACCCAGTTCCCTTATCTTTTTGCATGAAGAACTAAATGAGTTTTCTTTTTGACTTTGTCCCTTCTTGGTGGTCCCCCTCGTGTGTGTATGTATTCCAACAGCAATGCGTTTATTGCATTGCTATGTCTGGCTAGTAACTGGTTGTTCGTAATGTCTATTAAACAAGTGAAACTAATGTCCCCATGTAGGAGGGTTCTGGAGGAATGACTTAAAAAACATTTGCTCTGAAGAATTTTTTGTGTACATTAAGAGAGCTGGAGATACTATTTTGAGAGAATGTTGAATGAAAATCAAAGCACTAGTTGAGGAAGAGCAAAGATGTTAAGGTCTTCTATAAAATTAGAACAAGAGAGGTAAAAGAATCCCTAAAGAAATAAAAGTCAGCAAGGGTTTGCTATTCCTATTGAGGTTTGATAGTGTCTTGGAGAAGTTAGATAACCAAAAAAAGACAGATAACATCTCCTTTTAACAAAATAAGAGATATTTAGAGTTGTGTAAGTTATGGTGCAAAGTTAATGAGTCACAGTGGAACTTTAAAACAGGTTGATTGAGAAGCTATTATACTAAACTATAAGTTTTCAGAGCATTAATTTGTTCTATTTTCCTTTTGAAAACAGAATGCAAGTTTGTTTACTCTATTTTTCAAAAAGTTTTAGCATTTTTACACTCTCTTTGATTGAAAAATCAAATATTAAATTTGAGTTTTTAGATCTTCGAAGCATTCATGCTATAGTTTTCTAATTACTCTAAGTCCGTGGAGAGAAGAAAAAATAGGTTCATAAGTTGTTTCGGGGTGGCCTAACTTCTTTTTGTATGTATATCTAAGATGCTCTACTTCCCAAACCCTATTGACGAGCTTTCAAGGTTTTGATCTTACTTTTCAAACCATATTATTTTACTTGCGATCGGCTTATGGCTACCCTAATTCTTTAAATTATGCGTTTGTAGATTTTAATATATATCCAAAAATATTTATTTACTTGATGACAAGTTGAAAATAATAAGCATTCTTAAACAAGATAAACAACACTAAAAAGCTGAATTGAGTTCAATTACTTAAAAAGATTTCGAAGAACTTCAAACAGAACCATAACAATAGACATTTGAATCGANAAAAATATTTATTTACTTGATGACAAGTTGAAAATAATAAGCATTCTTAAACAAGATAAACAACACTAAAAAGCTGAATTGTGTTCATTTACTTAAAATGTTTTCGAAGAACTTCAAACAGAACCATAACAATAGACATTTGATTCGAAGTTTAAGCATGAAAGATGAAATTGCGTGTCATTCTTTGAAAGTTCTTCAAGAAGTTGATGTGACATCAGCAACTATATTCTTTTAATATGCCTATTTTCTCTACGTATGAACCTTTGAGTGTAAACCTTTTTATAGCCTTCAAGGGGCACTCGAGGGGACTCAGTTCATGAAGATACTACACATATAATATAGCTGGTTGGATTTATCTTTTTCACATACCCAAATTTCTTCATGTTAACTACCCTCCCTCATTACATTACTCCATCCATCTGGAGTTGAAATTGAATTTATGTATATCTTACCAATACTTGGTTGCCACTATGGAATATGTTTCTGCTGCAGATTTATTATGCCACTGGACTTGGGTGCTAAAGGAAGCTGCCAAATTGGGGGAAATGTTTCAACTAATGCCGGTGGTCTCCGCCTTATCCGATATGGATCACTTCATGGAAGTGTACTCGGTGAGCTTTACTCCTATAACATGCCTTTCGTGTCAAATAATTTATTGAATTTTGTCGTATAAAATTATTCATGTTGGTGTATGTATATGCACATTCCATGGTGGTTATGGACTTTAGATACGGATAACAATTTAGTTATCAGTTATCCTAGATTGGATTTGTCTAATTGTTTTCTTTTTAAACTTAAACTCGCTGTCGTGATGTAACTAGATCACTTATATAGGTTGAATAAATATTAGTTTTATTCCATTCATTCCAGTTTCTGCAGTATCTTTAGTAGTATTGTTTAAAACTTTAACTGATTGATTTTTCTTTAGAAAAAAGATGGTCATTAGCTGGCATCCATTTAGTTTCATAATTCCTGTGTATCGTCGGAGCTATGAAATAAGAAAATGCTATTCTTAGAATAGAAAATGTGATTAAAATTAGGATCTCTGCTCCAATTTTTCTATATGGTGCATGATGTGCAAAAAGTCTACTTGACCACCATCATTGTCAAGAGTTTTTATATTTTGGACATGGAGTGCTGTCTCCTTTATAGAAGTTTTCTTTATAATACAGGTTTTCTCTCTCTTAGTGGAGTTTTAGGAAGAGCATGCTATCTTAACCATGTCAATTTTTTCTTTATTTTATTTGTTTTTTGTTATTTTCAACTTACATTTTTTGTTAAGGTTACCACTCAACTATATGCAGGTTCTGGATTCTATTGTTACCTCTTGATGGTTGACATGCATTCTCAATTCTTCTTTATCCTTTGAACTGAAGATCGTTTTCCAGCTTTGATTTTTCAGGTCTTGAAGCTGTTTTAGCAAATGGTACTGTTCTAGACATGCTTGGCTCTTTGCGCAAAGACAACACTGGATATGACTTGAAGCATTTATTCATCGGTAAGCTAACTCTTAACAGCTTTCCTTTTTTATAATATCGAAATATGTCAACTTTTTCCTTGTCTAAATTATGTTGCACAGGGAGTGAGGGCTCTTTGGGAATCGTGACAAAGGTTTCCATACTTACCCCACCAAAGTTGTCATCTGTAAATCTAGCTTTTCTTGCTTGTGAAGATTATGCTAGCTGCCAGGTAAGCTCCATTCACTCTGAAACATCATTAATTGTCATTAGATGTGTAAATGTGTATTTGAATTCACTCAGGATGTGACAGTATTAGAGCTGTCCCGTTTCTCATTGATCTATAGTTTGAGATCTCAAGTAGTTTATATTTACGGGACCTTGTCATTCATGTTTGGATGTTTTCATATTGGGGTTGAAGTTTATACCATTGTTAATTATTTGGTTGCTGCATTTTACTCTATAATACATATATATTATGTTAATAAATTGCTATCACGTTATTGTAACCATATGAATGCTTATTCTCTTCTATGTAGAAACTTTTATTGGAAGCCAAGAGAAAGCTTGGGGAAATTCTTTCTGCATTTGAATTTTTGGATGCGAATGCTATGAATTTGGTAAGATTCCGTGTATGATGTAACCATATTCAAAACTCTATTCGCAATCTTCTCAGTTATTGAGTAAAATTACGCAACACTGTTTTCCATTGAAATATTATATAAACGATTGTTGATATTAGTATGGTGCAAACTTTGAAAAAGCTTTAGATGCACTGTCATTTTCAAGTGGACTACATTCCACATTGTTGCCAAAAAATAAATTGCTGCATGTCTTCCCCTTAATTCGATGCAACTTCATTCAAGATCAATTGTCGAGTGGTGCAACAGTTGGCTGAGAATTTTTTTCTGGAAGAGTTCGGCCTAAACTAATTAAAAGTGCTTCCCTAAAAATTTCTATGTTACTTATGTTTTTCCTTCTTTTTTCTTTTTCATTGGAATTGGGGTGGAGTAAATTTGAAGCTTCTTCCTCATTACTGGCTGAAGAATCTTAGATGAAACTATATATATCTTGGAACAACCACTCATTTGTTTTAGATTGTTGGAGCTCTCAATTGTGAATTCTAGATTGTCCGAAACGGGTCTTAGAATCACTCCATTGGTGACCTTAAGAAACAACAAATATACATTCATTAAGAAGCGTTTCTTTTTAATTCTGAAAGTTCCATGTAGTACTCAAGTGCAAATTCTAGATTGTCTGGTCCATTGTTGACCTTAAAAAAATGACAAATATACATTAATGAAAGACATGTTTCCTTTTTATGCTGAAAGTGTCATTCTGTACATGAAATTTGTTTAAAAGTTAAATCAACATCATACTAAATAGTTAAAAATAGATTATGAGATGGTTGAATAGCAATTTATTCCAGTGTAGAAAATTATTGGGTCAGAACCAAAGGTAGGCATTCAATTGGTGGATTCATGAGCAGAGAGATCTGGTTCATGTGTTGCTGGAGTAAATGGGGGATGATAAAAGAGTTATGCATCAAAATTTCTGGATAAACTCTTGAATATTGGTGCTATTGAATTCATATAATCATGCACAAGTGTAGCGGGGTGCATTGTTGTCTGAAGCCATGTATTTTGAGAGTGAATTCAATTCCATGGGGATAAAGTTTGTGCAATTTACAGTTCCCTTGAAATCTAAGCTATTAGAGAATGAGTCAATGATGTACTATCACAACCCCAAGGTTTTTATCATTGGTCAACTGTCAAACCTTCAGTTCGTAAGTCCTAAGATCAACCCCGTTCTCTCCAATCCATTGGGGCCAATGCGTGCATAAAGTAATGCATATTATTAGACAAACTCCCATTTATTTTGACTTGTCAACTATGCATGATATTGGGAGGCAAGTTAACAATCAGACAACTTGGCCAACACAGAGTGAATTGTAACAGTCACTAATGAAGATAACTGAGTCTCCTAGATACAAAGCTGAAGTACGTGTAGGTTACCAAATTTTCTTGAAAGTATCAAAGTAGAGAAGTGACACCAACAATACAAATGGAGCAGGTTTTTCCTTTACCGTGATTTTCATGTTTTTGTTGCCTTTGGACACTGCGCTGAGAAGTCAACAGTCAACAATAAAGCATGATGTGACTGATGGTTTGTATAGGCAGGGGCGGACGCATAATAAAAAAGTAAGGGGCACAATCAAACTTGCAAAGAAGATGGGAGAAATTTTACACTCGAAAATTTACGTAAAAAAAAAATCATACCCNGTGGAGTAAATTTCAAGCTTCTTCCTCGTTACTGGCTAAAGAATCTTAGATGAAACTATATATATCTTGGAACAACCACTCATTTATTTTAGATTGTTGGAGCTCAATTGTGAATTCTAGATTGTCCGAAACGGGTCTTAGAATCACTCTATTGGTGACCTTAAGAAACAACAAATATACATTCATTAAGAAGTGTTTCTTTTTAATTCTGGAAGTGCCATGCTGTACTCAAGTGCGAATTCTAGATTGTCCTGTCCATTGGTGACCTTAAAAAATGACAAATATACATTAATGAAAGATGTGTTTCCTTTTTATGCTGAAAGTGCCATTCTGTACATGAAATTTGTTTAAAAGTTAAATCAACATCATACTTCATAGTTAAAAATAGATTATGAGATGGTTGAATAGCAATTTATTCCAGTGTAGAAAATTATTAGGGTCAGAACCAAAGGTACGCATTCAATTGGTGGATTCATGAGCAGAGAGATTTGGTTCATATGTTGCTGGAGTAAATGGGGGATGATAAAAAAGTTATGCAAAATTTCTGGATAAACTCTTGAATATTGGTGCCATTGAATTCATATAATCATGCACAAGTGTAGCGGGGTGCATTGTTGTCTGAAGCCATGTATTTTGAGAGTGACTTCAATTCCATGGGGATAAAGTTTGTGCAGTAAACATTTCCCTTGAAATCTAAGCTATTAGAGAATGAGTCAATGATGTACTATTAGAGAATGAGTCAATGATGTACTATCTCAACCCCAAGGTTTTTATCATTGGTCAACTGTCAAACCTTCAGTTCGTAAGTCCTAAGATCGATCCCATTCTCTCCAATCCCTTGGGGCCAATGCATGCATAAAGTAAAGCGTATTATTAGACAAACTCCCATTTATTTTGACTTGTCAACTATGCATGATATTGGGAGGCAAGTTAACAATCAGACAACTTGGCCAACACGGTGAATTGTAACAGTCACTAATGAAGATAACTGAGTCTCCTAGATACAAAGCTGAAGTATGTGTAGGTTACCAAATTTTCTTGAAAGTATTGAAGTAGAGAAGTGAGACCAACAATGCAAATGAAGCAGGTTTTTCCTTTACCATGATTTTCATGTTTTTGTTGCCTTTGGACACTGCGCTGAGAATTCAACAGTCAACAATAAAGCATGATGTGACTGATGGTTTATATAGGATTGTGTATGCTATGACAAAAGTTTGGTGACTAATATTTGTATAAATATAGGTAGAATGAAACAATATTTGGTAACTTGGAATTAAATATTTCACTTTTGCACTTGGTAATGTAAGACTAAAGATTAAAGTTTTTCTAATATGACTGCATTTTTAAGTTATTAACATAATGTCATAGTTTATGCAAAAGTCGAGTGAAGGTAGAGTTTTTGATGCCTCTGATACAACATTCTTAAATTGTTTAGAATTTAGAAATGCATCTTGTGAGTAACTAGTGCTAAATCATGCATAGATTACTTCATTATACTTGTTGCCATATCTGAACAGGTTCTAAAACACTTAGATGGTCTTCGCGATCCATTATCTTCAGTGCATAACTTCTATGTTCTCATTGAGACCACTGGCAGCATGGAGTCTCATGACAAGTAACCTTCTTCCAACTTGAAAGTAATAATTTTTAAGTCATTTGGATTTGAAATGAATTCCTTGTGAGCTTCTTCTAAATTTTATGATCAGAAACTAACAAAATGATAGGAAGGAATTTGTAGAGAAGCTTCTTATACACACTTCATTTTGTGTGAATCATATGTTTATTTCTGTAGTTGTTATGACCTTAAACCATCCCTTAAAAATGATAAATGGTATTTTGCTCACAAACTTAATTTCCCATGGGACCACATGACAGATTTACATAATACCATTCACTACAGCAGCATATCTTGAATGAAAATGAAAATGAAAAAATGATCTGAAATAATATTCCTCTTATTTTAAGATCTGAATATACTCGAGGCATGTTCATGGTACCACTTATCAGAACAAATCAGCTTTCT
>CAIGRF010321740.1:0-23180 GCA_903798235.1 Fraxinus ornus | reverse complement strand
AAAAACCAAGCCCGTGCAATGCACTGGCATTTGACTAGTATGATGAAAATAAAGAAAAAGTACATAACTACAAAGAATTTTAAGATACATTTTCAAAAATATTAAAATTTGTGAAATCTTTTCAAAAATCAAGTTGTCACATCTCGTGACCCAAATAAAATTTTGTGACACGTAATTTAATTAATCAGGCCACATGATCACAATAAAACAATTTTTTTTTTGGTCACAATTACATATTAGTTACAATGACACATGGTCACAATCAAAATAACACATTTTCTGAGCCACAATTAAATATTTAATTGCAAATCACAAATTTTATTATGTTACAAATTATTTATGAGTCACACATTACTTAATTAATCGGTTATGATTACCTAATTAAATGGTCGCAATCACTCTTAATTCATCTCACTCTACCTCACCTCATTTCACTCTACAACCACTAACACCACCCAAATCGTCGCCACCTCAAATCTACAACCCACCACCACAACCACCATCTCTTTTGTACCATCACTACCACCGCCACCCGAACCCGAACCCGAACCCGAACCCGATCCACAACCACCGAACTTCATCTGTACCTTAGATCCACCATCACACATCCAAATGCACTGCTACCATCACCACTTCCAACGCACAATTACAACGGTCCATCAACCAGATCTACATTATGATAATCATTCATCGTCGTGTTCAGTCGATTGATGATGACAATGCGATAGAGAGGAAACTGAAACGATAGCTCATGGTTGAAGCACAGGCTGTAGCGATGACAATGATGTAGGTCAAAGTTGGTGATGGCGATGCACATAACCGTAGATAGAAAGAGAGTAGGGAGAGGAAGTAAGTCTGTAGATGAGGGGGGGAATTAGGGATGGTAAGAAGATGGAGAGATGGTTACAAATTTTTTGGTATAGGGTGGAATGTACCTCATTTTTGAAAGAGAAATATTTGTACCTTATTACAAAAATGAAAATTTAAAATTTAGGGTGTCGTGTAATTTTCCTAAATAAAAAGCGCGTTCCCTTGATTCTTCCTTTTTCGAGCCTTAGGGCCCATTTTTTGTTTGTTGTCTATAGATCCACGGACTATGATTTTGCTTCGTGTCCAAGACTCCAAGCCTCCACAGCTTGTCTCAAAGCATACAATAATCTTATTTTGACTTATTAGCACAAAACATTCTTACGTTTTAATTTTTTACATTTTCACCTCTATTTCCATATTTTATTGTGGAAAACGTTATTTTAATCAATTTTTATCTAATTTCTTAATTAAAAATTATAAAATGACAAATATACACTCATATTTAAATAAATATAAAAAAGATCAAATTGTAATAATACTCCCAATTTTCTTTAAAAAAGTACAAATAAATCTCAAATAAATTAAATTAAAAAAAATAAAAAAAGAACCCACCCCCACCCTCACCCTCACAACGAAACAAAACATAAAATAGATTGAGAAATACTAAAAATCAATCTCTCGTATTTTTTTATCGGAGGATGTAGAAATGCTTAGATCGGTTTTAGAATTAAACAAAAGATGGTTGTTTTTCTCGTTATTGCCAGTGGCGTTGTTCTTGACTTCCACAAGCTTTCTTGAACAAGGATGACTTTTCTGCAGGTGACAATGACATTCATAGTACTTGTGATGAGGCACCACATCTCTTGAGAACCTTCATTATCCGTTCGCTTGTACCTTTCCAGATACCAATCATTGCACTCAAACACTAATACCAAGAAACATTTTTTTAAAATTCATATCCAATTGAGTACCAAAAGTGTAAAAAGAACAAATCATCGAAGAAAAAGAAGAGTCGATTTGCAGGAAATTGAAGGGTTTGATGGTGCAGGAAAGAGAAGATCAACGGCACAGGAGTGAAAAATGCAAAAAATTGAAAACGTAGGAATGCTTTTCACACTAAAGACTAAACGTACGGACATTTTGTCCTAATAAGCCTTATAGATCATGGCTTGTCTTTCAAGCTCATTCCTTTGAATATATGTAAAAGGATACACATTATTTGCAGCCAATTCATTCCCATATGAGCTCACACAACAAAGCAAAATCAACTTTTGACTTAAACAACATGAACAAAGAAAGAGTGATTTAATTACCCGAGGACTTGAAGGCGGTGATTGTGGAAGTACTATCGGCGTCACAAGGAAAAAATGTTAAGATGCTGTAAATTACTTGAAACTACTGATTCATCGCCTCCGCCGTGCTTGCAACATGACCAACCACCATTAACATCGTTCTCCACAAACTTTTTTTTCAAAACTAGAAAATTACCTCCAAAAATTTATGGAATTTGAAGGACCCAAAAGTACTATTTTCAATTCTTAGTAGGGGTAGGAATGAAAGTGGGAGTGGGTGAAAGAAGAAGAAAAATTTTCTTTTCTTTCTTAATTTAATTTATTTGGAATTTTATTTTATTTTTAAAATGGAAGTATGATTGCAACTTCTTGTTTATTTTTTCCTCTTTTCTTTTTATTTTATTTAAATAGGTGAGTATATTTGTTATTCTATAATTTTTAATTAAAAAATTGAATAAAATTGATGAAAAGGACGTTTATAACGTGAAAATACAAAAATTTGAATCGTGATGCTTTGCACAAGGGCAAAGGAAGGACGTTTTACAATTTTTACTAACGCCAGATATAGGGCTAATTATTCTATGGGGACAGCTTCTTCTTCTCTATCTCTCTCACCGGAGTTGATTCTGAACAATTATATTCAACTTTCCGGCGATATTTCGACCAGGTAATAGTATTTCATAACCATATTTTAACATGTCTTTTACCTATCAAAAAATATTTTAACATGTCTTTTATTCTTTGTAATTATTAATATATATTTCAACTTTGTTGTGTGATTTCGATTTCTTTAGTCATATGCATCTATAAAATGAGGACGAAGTCCGTACTGTGTATTGATGCTACTGCTGGTACAGGCGAAGAAATGATCAAAAGAACTGTATTTGCTTCTCAGGATAATTCAAATCAAACCAATTGGATAATGCTAATTGAATTCCATATTGCTAAAACTTGGTGTGGAAAAGTAATACGTGTCCTACATAAATGATTATAAGATCGAAACTTGTGAAAAAAACTGAGGCAAAATGGAAATCACTTTCTTATTTATTTAGCTCCAGTTTGACATTTTAAAATTGACGTCCTCAAATTCATTTCAACTGCACGTGATCCCAATGAAATAATTTTACACGCAAACCCAAAATTATTCCCTACTTTTTAACCATATATTCTAGAAAAGAAAAAAAAAACCACTTTTTACAAAATATTTTTTCAAAATTTTTGTCCAAGTCAGGATCTTTGTTTATTTTAAAAATATACTTTGCTGAGATGAATCACAGTATATAGGTTCTGTACGTGCAAAGTTGGTGTTTGATTTGTTTTTCGTTCGTTAAAATTATTTAGGTAATATAGCCAGGGAGCTTTGTCTCAGAAGAATAAAGTACAACTCCTCGTTGGATTTTGTGAAACTAGAAGTTCATTATGGCTGCATCAGAAGAGAATAGCGCACTTTTCCCTATCTTTATCTTGACATTAATGGCGCTGCCTCTAGTGCCGTACACAATAGTCAAGTTATGCCGTGCTGCATCAAAAAAGGCCACGAATATTAATTGCCAGTGTTCAGTTTGCTTTCGCTTGGGAAAATATCGCAAATCTATATTCAAAAGAGTAAGTTTCTGGTTCAACAACGTGTTCTTTAAGTATCATGTTTGATAATACTCATGGCAGACGATACACTTTATTATGCATCACGGCTATAGTGGCATCATTTTATTCATTTTGATTTAAATTTTCAGATTTCCAACTTTTCAACATACAGTAACCTGACCCTCGTGCTGCTTTGGATCCTCATGGCAGTCTTGGTTTACTATATCAAACATATCAGCACCGAGGTACTTCATGTGTCCTTCATATTTCTCTGTTACGCTGTGAACACAAAAGTTGCTATTATGTTATTCAGTTTGATCGCGAACGTGGAGTACTGAGACTTGAGAGTTGAATCTGAGCTTTGGCTAACATATTTTGAAATGCACTATGAATAACTAGCTGTATTTAACTATTTGTATATGTTATGCAATTTGGTGCATGCTACTCTTCATCTATACGTCATTGGTTATAGTGAAATGAAAATCAGTTTGGTACATGCTATTTTTTCAATTATTCCACATGGGACTTCATTTATATGTCCTTGGTTATAATGAAATGAAAATCAGCCCTTGATGCACGTGAGCTCTTAAAAAGAAGCAAAGAAAAAGACCTTGCACCTCACTAAGAAGCTAGCAAAATGGTCCTACTTCTCGCATTGACTCCATCGAAGCACAGGCTAATACATGCCAACCAGAAGAAGCAAGGCTTAGATTACCGGATCATGGACACAATCTTTCTTAGCGGTGGAGAACCCCTTGCCTCGCCTTTTCTAGCCTCTCCTTCTTGCTTGCTTTCCCAGATCTTGTCTTAGTTAAAGATTAAAGGTGATGCTTCCAAGAATCATTGCGGAAGTCAGAGATGAAGGTTGTTGATTATGGTGACTTTTTAAATATAGAAATGGTTGTGTGACCTCATATACCTTTTTAATCTCTATATCACCTAATCAATAGTTTCTCAATTCTTACTGGTCATCAGCAGTAATGCTTTATTTTCAATTGCATTTTATTTTGTAATAAGGGTTGTGTGGTTTAAACTTTTGGCTTTATTGTTACAGGAAATTAAAACAATGATGGTTGAANAAAAAAAAAATCTTCTCTTCAATTTCACTGGATCCAACTCCATGGATCATTTGGGACCCGGAAATAGTCTTCTCAGCATTATTTGCCTGAGTTGTTGACCATCCTCTGACCTAACATCAAACGGGACGGCCCAAACCGAGGGATTCTCCCGCAAAAAAACTCTTACACGTTATATTTCTAGAATATCGATTCTCTTTACTTCAGGTGGTTAGCGGTGATGCATCTACTCACTGGTGGGATAGTTCTTGCCATTTCATTTGAATCAAACAAACTTTAGTTGAGATCTGCTCTTTTTATTTGGAGAGTACACCAATATGATCTTAATGAGATCGGACTCGGTTGACTTACTGCCAGCGAATTCCAGAGATTGAACTATTAACTAGACATGCATGTGCATAACACTATTCTGGTGGTTGCTATCAAGTTGTAAAATCTTGTTGTGGAGTTCTCCATAGATGTGTTATGAAGGAGTATAACTAGTTAATAAAATAAACAGCCTGACAACCACAATTTTTTAGTTTGTTTGAGGTTTTTGATTATTTGATCTGCTCCTTTTGAAATTTAAATAACTTGTTTATTCCCAGAACCAAATTTTTGAACCATTCAGCATTCTTGGAGTGGAAACTGGAGCTTCAGATTCAGAAATAAAGAAGGCATATAGGAGACTTTCTATCTTATACCATCCTGATAAAAATCCTGATCCAGGTTGAAGTTGTTTTATGAGAGCATGCATTTACTTTGTTAATAAATCCAGTGTATGCCTTTTGACTTGCTAAATAACTTGTGAACTCCTTGCTGCAGAGGCACACAAGTATTTTGTGGATTATATCTCAAAGGCTTATCAGGCTCTAACAGATCCAGTATCACGTGAGAACTTTGAGAAATATGGCCATCCCGATGGCAGGCAGGTAGCTCACTTCCATTACAAGGGGCGAGAGAAGCTGCCTCTTGCTTTCTTCTACTTTCTAAAAGGTGAAATTAATCTGGAGACTGTTTACCGATGAAATTCTTGAATCTATTTCTTGTCAGGGGCTTCAAATGGGGATTGCTCTCCCTCAGTTCCTTCTTAACATTGATGGTGCATCTGGAGGAATACTTTTAATTGGAATTGTGGGCGTTTGTATTATTTTGCCCCTGACAATATCTGTCATATACTTGTCAAAGTCATCAAAATATACAGGAAATTTCGTCATGCATCAGACAATATATGCTTATTACCACTTCATGAAGCCTTCTTTAGCTCCAAGGTATGTGGTGTTAGCTAACTTTTATGTTATGCTAAGGATGTTCGGGAAGTGTTTATAAACAATCTAAATTATAATTAGATAGAAATGAGTGGTGAACAAGTGGATAGTACTTGCCCTCTGAAATGTGTGGATAATAAGTGACTTGAGTGTTCATAAACAATTTATAAACATGAGCCAAACATAGGCATGGTTTAGAAAGGAGAAAGGTTAATGTTAATATAATTTATAGGTTTGTTGTGTTTGGTACAATTTGAATATATCTGATTGGTTTGTACTTTGAAGTGTCCTGTCTAATGATAAGGATGATTGAATTTGTTATTTCTTGTATCTGTAAGATTGGGGAATGGGAACATTTTGCTTTATTTCATGGAATCACATGGCTAAGTCCTCATATGTATCTTCTGTATTTAATTTCCTTAAGCTTCTTTCTTAATCCCCTGCTTTTTGTCTGTTTGTCTTGTATAACCGTTAATTATGTTTTTGTTTTGCTATGCTTCTCACTTATGTTGCCTTGATGGTACAGCAAGGTCATGGATGTTTTCATTAGGGCTGCTGAATACATGGAAATTCCAGTTCGTCGTACTGATGAAGAATCTCTTCAGAAATTGTTTGTGTTAGTCAGGAGTGAGTTGAATCTAGACCCCAGAAACATCCGGCAAGAACAAGCTAAGTTTTGGAAGCAGCATCCTGCTTTAGTAAAGGTGACGTGCTTACTCTTCACAAGTTTGAAAGCTTTGATAGGGGTACCCTTCTTAGATAGCTGGTTTCTGTTTGCAGAATGAATTGTTGATTCAAGCCCATTTGACCCGTGAGACTGCAGCATTATCACCATCTTTGCAGTGTGATTTCAAACAGATACTTGCCCTTGCACCTCGACTTCTTGAAGAATTGATGAAGGTTTATTATTATTAACATTTTTGTCTGACCTGTGGTAATTGTACTTCTTTCTATCCTTTTCTCTAAATTAGTTTTTCCTTTTCCTTTTTTGGTGATTTCATTTTAAATGAATTGTTTGTGTATGGTGCTTTCTTAAACTTTCCCAAGATGCACTAAGGTCAACTCTTTACTCATTCTATCCATCAAGTATCTAAATATATGAAGCTCTCAGTTTACTTTGTTCTTAGACTGCCCCTCCAATGTTCAAACATGCCAGGTCCTTGGCAGAGAACACTTGAGAAGATGCAGAATGAGAAAGGGAGGGCAATAACTGGCCTGAAGATCTGTCTTTTCAACCTTTTTTTTTTTTTTTTTCAAAAGGGGGATCAAAGGATTTTACCCCTCCCCCTTGAACTCTGTCCATTGGCTTGGGAAGACTTTGTTCTTACCACTTGAGCTAGGCATCGGCCTTGAATGTTTTTTGACTTAAAACTATTTTAGTACTGTAGGTTACAATTGTTTTTTGGACTTTATATAATTGTTGATGATTGTAATGAAATTTTTTTCTCCATGCAGATGGCAATTATACCACGCACTCCACAGGGGCATGGGTGGCTGAGACCTGCAATCGGGGTGGTTGAGCTATCTCAGAGTATCATCCAGGTATTGCTCCACTCTAGTGTATTTTTCGAGACTAAATATGATAGGAAGCATAACTAGTAACATAGCACCATCATTTGATTTATAATATTTTTTATGAAAGAAAGAAGAAAACCTGATACGTGCTTAACTCATTCTAAACTTTGTTAATTCACTATTATTCGGCTAGTTTACGGAATTTGTCAGAAGTTTTGGTATAAAAATGAATTCTTCTAGTGATAGAATAGTTCAACTGATTTTGAAGTTCTGCGTATTGTAGAAAAAGACCTGTCTCTCTCCGCCCCATAATTTTTGCCATATTTTGGAAGGCCTACTTTTCCTGTGTATTGTTATAACAGTGGCATTTGAATTGTATTTTCCATGTCACTTTTCAAACCCAAAATTTCAAATCGTGATAAAATGATGATTTCATTAATTTTTTTTATTAAGGTAAAAGTATGATATAACAAATTTGAGTTAAGTAGAACAAATTTTTTATGGACATCCAAAATGAAGTTTAAGAATGACAATATGAAGGGGGAGCATGTCAGACCTCAAGGTCAATTAACATTGTCGTGACCCATAATATGAAAAATTTGTTATCCCAGGGGTGTAGATTTTTAATCAGAGTTAATTATTACATTGTCACATATAGTAAAAACAGATACAAGTACATTGGCCTCTGCTGCCCTAAAATGAAATATGAACATTAGACCCAAAAAAGCCTGTGAAAAAGCATCAAATGATATCCAAACTGATTTCATTATAAAAATAGATGACATTCATCATCCATTGCGAGGTGCTCATGCTTTTCTAATCATGGTATAAAAAGGCGGTANTGATGTAACAAATTTGAGTTAGGTAGAACAAATTTTTTATGGACATCCAAAATGAAGTTTAAGAATGACAATATGAAGGGGGAGCATGTCAGACCTCGAGGTCAATTAACATTGTCGTGACCCATAATATGAAAAATTTGTTATCCCAGGGGTGTAGATTTTTAATCAGAGTTAATTATTAAATTGTCACATATAGTAAAAACAGATACAAGTACATTGGCCTCTGCTGTCCTAAAATGAAATATGAACATTAGACCCAAAAAAGCCTGTGAAAAAGCATCAAATGATATCCAAACTGATTTCATTATAAAAATAGATGACATTCATCATCCATTGCGAGGTGCTCATGCTTTTCTAATTGAAAGGATCTTTAAAGCTCTCTGTGCAATATCTTATAGTTATCAAGGGTGTATTGTTTTCTTGGTTGAAAAAAATTTATTATACGTCACATTACTCGGGGAAAATGAGGGATTTAAAGGGAATAAGGGTAAAAGTTGGGGAAGATGTGAGAAAAACTACCAACAGACAATAATCCTGAGGTAATGCTACTAGAAGCACTCTAACAAGCTTCAGAAATATTTTTAATTTTACAATTTGTGTTAGTTACTTCTTTTGATAATTATGAAAGAATAAATATTATCTATTGTCTGTTAGATTTTCTAACCATTAGACAACGACTTCGTAAAATTTCAAAATTAAGAAAATCTTGATTCTGAGATTGGTCTAGAATTTCTGCTACTAAAATGCTTTTTGACTCCAAGACGTTAGTATGTCAAATAGGAAGCTCAGCTGCCTATAGAATCCTGTGAAATTATACAATTGCCCTTCTGGTCCATTTACATTTGCAAAATTCTTTTATACATGCAGGCTGTTCCCCTCAGTGCAAGAAAAGCAACTGGGGGATCCGGTGAAGGATATGGTCCCTTTTTGCAGCTTCCACACTTCACTGAGTCTGTTGTAAAAAAGATCTCCAGAAAGGTTGATCTCCTTCTGGCTCTGTGCTTTATGTCTGTGTGCCTCTGTGTGTGTGCATATGCATGTCTTTTAAATAACAATGTTGTTTGATGCCGTCATCTGCATTGCACCATTTTCTGCTCTTCGCCAAAGATGATTGCAATTCTTTTGTTAATGATGTTAAATACACTTCAAACCATAGTTATTAGACTTGAACTGATCATCGACCTGAATAATTCATCGGGTCATTGGTTCAACCGGTGGGTCAATGGTTTAACCGATGGGTCATTGCTGATTCATACATCCAAACAATTTTTGTTTCTCTCTCTCTCTCTTTTTATTTTTATTTTTTTTTAATAGTGTATACTTATTATTGTGTGTTATAATTACTATTAAATTACACCTTATCAAGTTTGAAATTTTCCTAAATAAATAAATAAAATTATAAGTGATTAAAATTAAAACTTTTAAGTTTCTGCAGTTCGTGTGTGTGTGTGTTTTCAAGTTCGAATCTATATTTCAGACAAACATATACTTTTGTATAAATTGTTGTGTATGGGTCGGGCCTGCTGACTCCTGGGTGTTTTTAAAAACCGGGCTGTCGGATGATTTTGCCAGTTTTATTGGTTCTTAACCGGTTCATATGCTTTCCGATCAAAATGTACAAACTGGCCGGCACTATTCCCAATTTGGCAGGTTTCGGGCCGACTCGGCCAGGCCGGGCCAGTTTTAATAACTATGCTTCAAACGATAATCTTAAATCCACAAATGCTTCTCTTGAGACCATTGCATCCCTTCACGATTAGCACATCTATCTTCTTGACCACATCACGCACAGGTCTTGGATGGTCATTGAAATCTAGGTAGGATGGTGTAATCCTCTGACTAGTACTGTACTATTACAATGTTTCACACTGGTAACATGGAAGTCCCAATATATTCTCTCCACGTGTATTCTGTTCCCATGGGCGATGTATTGGGCTCAACTGTTTTTGTCTTCTGTTATTTGTTCAGAAAGTACGCACATTACAAGATCTTCGAGACATGAAACCAGAAGAGCGTGCAGAGCTGTTGACTCAGGCTGCTAGTTTTTCTGCGGATGAATCCCGAGATGTGGAGATAGTAATTGAAATGATGCCTTCTATTTCAATTGATATAACATGTGAGACAGAAGGTGAAGAGGGGATACAAGAGGGTGATATTGTAACAATGCAGGCTTGGATTACTCTTAACCGTGGCAATGGCTTAGTTGGTGCTCTTCCACATGCTCCTTACTTTCCTCTCGAAAAAGAAGAGAATTTCTGGTTACTTCTTGCAGACTCATTGTCAAATGATGTGTGGGTCTCTCAGAAGGTAAATTTCGTAGACGAAGCAACGGCAATAATTGCTGCAACAAAAGCAATTCAGGAGTTGAAGGAGGGGTCGGGTGCTAGTGCGAGGGAAATAAATGCAGAAGTACGAGAAGCAATTGATAGAGTTAAGGCTGGTTCTCGGCTAGTGATGTCCAAGTTTCAGGCTCCTGCAGAGGGAAACCACAACCTGACTTCTTACTGCCTATGCGATTCATGGATTGGTTGTGATGCAAAGTCTAGTATTAAGTTGAAGGTTTTGAAACGTAGCCGGGTAGCAGGGACGAGGGGTATGGTTGCTGCAGACGAGTTACCGGCACTAGAGGATGGTGGTGATGGGGTGGGCGAGGAAGATGAATATGATGATGATTACGAGAGTGAGTACAGTGAAGATGATGAAGGTGTTAAAGGAAAAGAGGCTAATGGAGCTGTGGCAAACGGCACTGCCCATGTTAGAGGCGACGACAGTTCAAGCTCCGATGGTTCAGAAATTGAGGAAATTTAGAATTTGTTGTGTTTTGTTTTTTACGTTAAATTTTTTAATTTTCCGAGAGAAATAAAGGGTATAAACGATATTTTTGCCATATTTCTGTCGATAAAACATTCATAAACAGCATAGTCGATTTTAGAGTATATTTTGTACAAGTTGATAAAGAATATGCACCGAGTAGAATACTTGAGCGTGATTTTGTCCTAGATGACATTTTAGTGCCTGGTCCTATCTTCTGTTATACACGGAAAATAGTTTAATCAACAGAGACACGATCTTACAAAAAGATGTGTGTATATATAAATTACTTCAAATCCTTTCTTTCAAGCACGTTCACATCTCAATGTGGCAGCAAAATCAGACTACCAAGACTGAGAAAATTTGGACACAATAATTAATGTACGAAGCGGGGAAAATGGGAGTGGATTGGGGAAACAAGAAGCATTTATGTTATTTGTTTCACACTGCTATCTGCTAGGCTCTTTTATCTTCTTTGGAAGTTGAAGAACTTGATGCCGAAGGCAAATCCGAAGAAGAAAATGAGAACCCAAACTACATGCATTATGCCCACAACTGGAAGGAAGTCGTATTTGAAACCCAAGCTTTCGTCAAGATACGCCTTCACTGTCATATTACCAGCTCCAGGCACCTCTAATAGAGAAGATTTATCGCCAACTTGAGAGGCGACTAGACCGTAAATTGTCCAAGCAACAGGCGAACCCCAGTAGTACCACCTCCACCATATTGGAATTTGCTGCAGTCATAAAAAAAAGGTAAGCTTCCAAGAAACTTTTATAACATGTTTGGTAGAGTGGATTAGACAGCATTTTAATGATGAAAAATAGTCAAAATCTTGTTCATTGTACTGTCCAAATGTACCAAACATGCCATTAGAGATGTAAACTTTGTGACTTAATAATAAAGTTTCATGTTTAAACTCTGTACTCACAGTCCTGGGGATGAGGAAACCCGAGAACAAGTTCCAGAAACTGAGGAAGAAAGACATAACAATGGCAGCAATCTGGAGACCTGGAGTCAGCGCCACAAGCATCATCCCGTACAGCGTGTAGTAGACGAAGCACATCAAAATAAAATAGTAGAACCAGAAGAATTTCCCGACTTTCCACTCGAACCCAATCATTGAATAGAGTAGAAGAGAGTACAGAATAGTTTGAACTGCAATGTAGATTATCTCTATGGCCACCTGAAGAAAATAAGATATATGTCATGTTGATCACGTGCCGAATGTGATTTTAGTAGTTATATTGTAGTAAAACACTTCTCATGCTTCTGCCTAAAAAATGCTAGCTTGCAGAAAGAGTTAAAATTTACTTATAATTTGATAAGCAGAAATGTATAATGATACCTGAGCAAATGCATAGGGCAGTGCCGAATACATTTTAGCTGCCCTTTCGCGGTAGAATACTGTTCTCTCTATAGAAACAACACCTTGCACAGACGAACAATTGGTGGCTCCAAGGAAAAGAACAGAAGCATATATGGCTCCCAAAAGGTTCTGTAAATCTTGTTGTTTTTGGCTGTTCCAGAAAGTTAATGCCGCCTCAGATATAAATGCAAGTTTTTTTTTTAAAATCAATGATAAGATCATAATATTATGTACTCAAATAAATGAAGAAATTGAATGTGTAATTTCGTTTAACCAAGCCAAAGGCGAACCATATGCAGTAGACATGTCGATGATAACTTAAAAATTCCATCATAGAATAATGTGATAAGGAAATTATGGGCTTACGTTTTTTGTCCCTTGTCCCAAAATATGACGCCGAATATAGTACCTATGACTATTGTCGTGAAGAACCGAATGGCATTATATTGCGGATTCCTCCAGTAAGACAAATGCTGCTTCCAGAAACAGGCTTTGCACTGAGTAAGAAATGATTGCGAGTACTTAGTTGGGAAGTAGAGGTCCTTATAACCTGGTGGAGGGGTACTGAGTTCTTTGATAAGTTCTTGATTTCTCCTAATTTTTTTTTTCGAGGAAAAAATAATTTTCAGGATAATCTAAAAATCTGAGAAAATCATAGACAAATATTCAGAAAAAGTCATTACATGTTTTACTTACTGATAAAGGGAGGAGCTGGCAAATATATCGGCAAAATCGACTCCTAGTTGACCCTCAACTGCTGGCGTGCTAATCTCCAGCATCCATGTAGCTGGATTGTACCCGTCTCTAATCTTTGGAACCCCGTGAATAGCCTGGCATATGTTAAAAATATTTACAATCCAATTGTGTTCAAAGTGAAGAAACACGAAAATAAGCAATTATGCATGAGTAGTATATTGGTTTTGCTTGATAATAATGCTATTTATCATTGTGATGATGGAACATTGTTGATGTGACCGTCTTAGATTGGGCAGTTCAATTTTTATGAGAGAGGGGGAGAGAAGAGAGAGAGAAATGTGAGGGATAAGTGGCCACATCACCGATGTTTCATCATCATGACGATGAATAACATTATCAAAGAACAGCAGCAAATGATATTTACTTCAAAATATTCTATCAGCTTGTGAGAGTGGTGACCAAGTGGTCCAGCATAAATGACCCGCCCTCCTCTCTTCATCAGAAGTAACTGCATCAAGCTCAATAATTAGCTGTAGGCATCTGAAAAGAATGGAAGATTCAAGAAATAGAAAATAAAAAATTCATAATGCATAAAAAATCTTGACCATACTTCATCAAAAGCTTCAAAAATGTCTATGCTTGGTTGATGAATTGTGCAGACCACAGTTCTGCCTGTATCCACTGTATTTCTCACAGCACGCATAACTATAGCAGCAGCTCTGGCGTCAAGGCCCGATGTTGGTTCATCCATGAAGATGATAGAAGGGTTAGCAACTAACTCTACAGCTATTGTTAACCTCTTCCTCTGTTCTGTTGAAAGGCCATCAACTCCCGGAAGCCCGACCAAGACATTTCTTGTTGGGTTAAGCTCAACCAATTCCATCACTTCTTCGACAAACATCTATAGTCAAGATAGCAAAGGAGATAGATTGTACTTCTATGTAAACTCGGAGTAACAATTTCAAATAATCAAGCCATATATGTTAGATTGTGTGGAGACTAATCATACTATTTAATTAAGATTTAAGGGGGTTTATTGAACATTCACATTTGTGCATTAGGTCGTTTAGATTCCTTACATTGTATAAAGGAGTTTGAGGGGGTTGTTTTTGTGTGTAGTGTGTGTGAAAGACACAGAGGCTTGTGAACTTCTTCTCAATTTAGTGAAATCTGCATTGGAAGTAGCTCTCGTATGGAGAGTGAACCATTACAAATCTCTCTGTTTCTGTTTCTGTTTTGCATTTCTATTTTCTTATTAGTAGTTCATTATTTCTCTTTGGTTTTGGAATTTAGGCATAATCCATAACAATATACCTTTCTAGTGTTGGTTTTCACATCTGCAGGAAGACGAAGCCAAGCAGAGTACAGAACAGATTCATAAACAGTAACATTGGGGGAATGAATATCGTTCTGCTCACAGTATCCACTAATTCGTGCAAACGTGGCCTGGTTCTTTGGGTAACCCGAAATGCTGATAGTCCCTTCAATATATCCACCTGTCTTTCTTCCGGCCAACACATCCATCAGGGTTGTTTTTCCAGCCCCACTAACACCCACAAGTGCTGTTAGTACCCCAGGTCTGAAAGCACCGCTAACATCTCGTAATAGTTGGAGACGATTTTCTTCAACTCCTTGAGTTTTCATTTCCTGGTTCAGTAGTAAACTTTCCACATTAATTTGATCAAAAAAGGGGTTATGAGGCATCTTCTAATTCAGCAACTTTTCAATGACTAGACTATCATCTGATGAAAAATGAAGTTTTCCCATTAATCCCATTATTTTATCAAATGGAAAAGTATTGGCGCTTCGTTCCACTGATCGTGTCTACTGAAGTTGGGAAGCGCATTTCGATCAATGACTAGATAAAAATTAAACTTGAAAATATAGAATGAAATGTTAAGGAAGATACTTACAGCAGGCATATCCACATAGTAATTTACATGGTTGAAAGCAAGTGAAAGGGGTTGGAAAGGCAACAACATTCCTTTTTTCGGCGCACTAATCACAGCGTCACTTATCAAGTCTGAACTCATTGAAGCATGTCTCACTTCCTTATCTACACCTGTAGTTAAGTAATTAATGATACTATGAAACACGTACTTTTAATGCCTACCTTTTTCTTTCTTTTTTCATACGATCATTATCAGGACTTGAACAATTTACTGCTCAAAATGAAACCGCAAACTGAGATCTTCTTTCTCTCCTTTTCTCATATACAATGTATGAATTATTCATATTTTCTTCTATAAAAGATAAAAATGAGATACTTTCTAGTGCTGATAGTAATCAATAGAAACAAGTTCCAGACAAGGCGTATATGGTTCCAACATCCTAATCCTTCCAAAGAGAGGAAAGAGGCTCTTATTATCTACTAGTGACATGTTTAGCAGGGAGGATTGGAACAAGAAGAAAAATAAGCTAAAATTTGGTTCATTCGATTGTCCAGTTTATCCCAGCCTACCAAACATGCTTTTAATTTCCTGATTTAATACTAAGATTACTATTCATGGGTCAATAAGTAAACAAGAATGATAAGTGAAGATGCACCATACCTTCAGATGCCCCCGTGATATTATTTCCAGAGAACGACTTCTTCTTTTTACTATCATTCTCATCCAATACTATAGTGTTCGCATTACCTAAAGCTGAAAATTGATTTAAGGGAAAGTTTGATTAACCTCAAGTTCCATTCCCAAGCAAGGAAACTAGAATTGGTAGAGGTTACAAATAACTTACGATTTAAGAAAGTGAGCGCTACTATAAATAAAATGTTGAAGAGAAAAGAAAAGCCTATGAGTGCGCCAACGCAAATCCAAAACCAGTAGTCATCTGTATAGAAGCCCCTCGACTGGAGGAGGACTTTTCCAACAGTAGGTTCATTGAAACGGGGATCTGTATTAGGCTGCACCCAAAAAAGGGTCAAGACTCCAATGAAGGGTTCTTTGTTACATTGAAGTGAAGCAAAAGGTCAAATATTGAGTGCATATTTAGTACACAATACTAGACATGTCATCAACAAACTATTGAGGGCACTTACTGCACTCCATCTTTTGTCAAGAAATTCATTCATCACTATAGCATTTTGTCCATAACTCATTGGAGAAATGTAATAGGCCCATTTCATCCATGGCTGAAGGTCATCTGCAATCACCAAAGGAAAAACATCATTGCGTGATCTAAAAACTATTGATCCAATTTTCATCCTTTTTACTGGAGTAACCATTACATATTAAAAAGCATTGTGCAAGTCATGTACACTATAAAGTGCTTAGTTTCATGAAACAAAGATTCTAAAGTCTTGAAAATATTTCTAGAAGCTTACTTTTGGCAACTATAAAACCCCCAAGAACAAACACCACTAGCAAAGTGAAGGTCCCTAATGTGGTTGCAACAACCTGAGTTCTTCCAACTGCAGCAATGAACCGGAATAGACCGAGGGCCATCTGATGTATACTGAAGAATGTCAAGAACTGCCGAAAGAACCTACATCATAAAGAAGAGTAATCAGCTCTTTAAATCTGATTAGAGAACATGATAAAATATGAATTATGCTTGACATTTTGATTGATAAGGTATTATGCATGAATGTGATATTGCAGTTTAAAACAAAACCATGTGACCATCTTACCTGCCAGCAGCTGGAGCAAACCCGATTGTGTAATACGTAAGAATAATCCAAATAGCAGATTCCATAAACGATAGGGGGATCCTTAGTATCCAAATTGGCAAACCAAAAGCCCAAGCTGGATAGAACAAGAAATCTCTTTGTTTATAGAAAACAGGAAGTCTGAAGACTGTCATTGCAAGTTCAGCCATCCCGTTAAACATTACATTTATAAGACTGAAGAAAAGGGCTCCAAAGAATTTCCCTCCATCTTGTAGTCTCCCATATGGCATCTCTGTTCTCAAGAACACTGTGAAGGCTATAATAGACATAATGGTTATCTGGGACGTCTTGAATATGTATACAAAAGAGTTACGCTTCATCAGTAGCCATTCCCTTGAAAAACACGCCAGAAATAGTTCCCAGTTGGAGATACCATACTTATCTTTCACCAAAGCAGCTGGATGGGCTTTCGATTTATCATAAGGAACTCTGAGTTCTGCACTGAGCTGTTGGCCAATATGAAAAGAACCAAAGGCTTCTGCAAATTCAGGAACTGAGATATAACTGTATGGTTGGTCTTTCCTAAACCAGTATTGTCCTTGATCTTTCTTGGATGTCACTTCTTGAAGAAAGTCAGCAACTCCTTTCCGTTCAGGACATTTGAACCCCATGAACTCAAAGTACTCAAGAACGTTTTCTCGTGGACCTTGGTAGATAATTTGACTTTCTGATAGCAAGATAATGTCATCAAAAAGATCATAGGTCTCTGGAGCTGGTTGAAGTAAAGCAATTATCATCGTGACATCCATAACGTGAACCATTTGCCTCATGTACTTGACAATCTGATAAGTGGTGGAACTGTCCAGTCCAGTCGATATTTCATCCATGAAAAGAGCTCTAGCTGGCCCGACCAACATTTCCCCTGCATCAATTAGAGCATAGTGTTGTTCAATAATAATGATCAGTGTTAAGATAGGAAGCAGAAGAATGACAAGTGCATATTCCTGGAAGACGTAAACCTTTGTACTGACATCACTGAACAGGATGAAAAGGATGAAATATTGTACTGGTTACTCCATCTAGATTCATCGATAAGAGTCTTCTTTTCATTTGATAATGAATCTTGGATTGAAATTTCAACTTCAATCTAAGACCCTAAAAACTAAAAGTAAACACCACTAAAAAGTCACACCAGATATCTCAAGAACATACCAGTTGTCACACGTTTCTTTTGTCCTCCTGAAATACCTCTTCTCATATCATCACCAACCATGATGTTCGCACAAATATCTAATCCAAGTATCTGTCATAAAGTTAGTAGAGGGTAAGATTTTCTTAAACTCGACTTGCCTGTTAGAAACGAGAATTAGAAATTAAGAAACCTTGAGAACATAGTCTGTAACTAGACTGTTTTTTTGGCCAGATATTGATATGGCTTTCATAAATGCATCAAGTTCAGGGTCGGGTTTAATTCCTGCTGCTTTCTCACGCCTTGAAAGTTCTGCCAACAATTCATATCTTGCACCGACCCCCAAACAACGACCTGAGAAATCTAATGTCTCCCTCACTGTCATTTCTCCATGATGAAGATCATGTTGACTGATATAAGCACATGTCCTTTGAGGTACGAATTCATGCAATTCATGTCCACAGTAGGTAATTTTCCCAGATTGCTGTTTAAAATTCCACATCAAAAATAGGAAAAGAAAAGGACCATCAAATGACATTGCATCAAATATATCTAAAACATACCTTTAGATTTCTACCAAGCTTTCCAGCAAGTGCAAGCAAGAATGTTGTTTTTCCTGCACCTGGTGGGCCCAAAAGCAGTGTCATCCTGAAAAACCAACAAGTTAACGACGTCCCACGTGATAATTGTACGTAGGATCACGATTCTGAGACACCACATAATACCTCGATGGTTTAACAATGCCGTTGACATCTTCAAGTATTTGAATTTTTCTCTTCTTAGAAGGGGCGAGCCGTATTAGTCCCAAAATGCTCTGTCATTCATTACAAACCGAATCAAACATGAGAATTCACCATCCTTATTTCTTCAATCAGTAACGTAAATGAACCAGATAAGAACATCATTAAATGTCAAGAATGGATCCATGGACATTGTCAAAAATAATTTTTTTTATTAACAATGAAACTCGGAAAATATAATTCATGGATATCACGTTTACTAAACGGGTAAAAATAAAAAAATTTGTATTTTTAACAAGTGAAATGAAGTAGAAATTACCTCAATTGCGTTAATGGTTGAATTAATCAAAGTGGGCAATGCTCTACTCCCAACATGTACATCCCCTTCTACTGACAAATGTTCATACCTTATTTCAATTTTTGCTGTCTCAATCCCCACACTGCATCATCACCATAAAACAAACACAAATCAAATCAAAAAGTCTAAAAATAAAATTAAACATGGATGTCAGACTAGCAAGCTCGTTTATTAAAATTTAGTCTTGAACATAGTCTCTCGCATGCACAGATCGGATTCTTTTTTTTTATCCACAATTATAAATTGGCGGCAGTCGAGCTACCTCATCTAAAATCTTAATACACATGAAAGTGTAATAGTACATAAAAGATCTTGATCACCTGTCAATGCGGTCCCTTAATCTAGTAAGAAACATTTCGTTATCCTCTTCGACAGCTCTGAGTATACTAATCATTAACTGCTTCTTGCGATCCATGTCAAGCTTGGTTACATCAACTTCATCTGCTTTTACTCTCCCATTTTCCTGCTCTTTTGTTAACACGACTTTCTTAAGCCTGTCGTAGGTGGGTAGCCTCTCAAGGGCGGCCCATCGAACCGCCTCGTCGTCGTCGTAGTCCTCGCCACCACCCCTGCGGCCGAACACGTCAGGCGGCGGCTGCCACACCTCCCGGAAACTCCTTTTGCTTCCATGCGATGACCAGCTCCGCCTGCTCGTTGTTGATATTGCCAGATCATCACCAGTCAAAGCTGAGGCCATTTATGTGGATAACCTGGTAATCAACAATACTGAATCTTTTCTTTATCTCTATATATCTCAGTGTAAAGTAAAAGAGTGATCAAGAATGTATGTATTACAGGACTCAATCCGCTGATTATAGTGAATGAAATGGTCTGAAAAAAAAAATTTGAGAGAGAGACAGAGCAGCAGCAGCAGCAGCAGCAGAGAGGGAGCGCAGAAATGGGAGAGGATCGAGCGTGAGGTGGTATATGAAGGGTGGCAGGGAAAAAAATAAAAATAAATAAGAGGATGATTTTTGTAATCAAGAAGTGCAACCCGAGTTGGCAATGATAAATTTGAACAGTTAAAAGAAACTTCCATTTCCATGATCCTCGTAAATAATGGGCTGTAATCCCTGAAGATGAGAAATAATTGAATGACAATTATATTTTTATTAATTATTAATGAGAATTAGGGTGAGTTTGATTGCAATATTTTTCATGGAAAAATGTGTTTTTTCCACCCAATTTCTTACTTTTGTGCTGTTTAATTTACAATTTTTTCTACGGAAAATATTTTTCTACTTTTGATCACTTTCCTTGAAAATAAGGAAAATATTTTCTTTAAGAATACGTGATTTTTATTTTCCAAGTAATTTACTCTCTCTCTCTCTCTCTCTCTCTCTCTCTCTCTCTCATCTACCCACCAATAAAATTAAACAAGTATAATATTTTTTTTACGTTAAAAATTAAATCAATCAAACACATTTAATTCATAATTTCTATACAAATAATTTCTAGACAAATGAATTGCATAGAATTTATTTTATTTCATGCAAACTTCATACTCGCAATCAAATGCACTCTTTTCTAATTCACCATTTATTTTTACTTTACAATGATTACATTTAATAATTTATAAATTTCAATACACTACTTTATAAACTATTAAAATCATATTTGAATTGATTTACCATTAAAATATTAAAAAAAAAAAAAGTTGAATGAAAAATGAGGAGAAATAAATAAAAATACTTTTTGAAAAAGGCAAAATGAAACCAAAATATAGAGCATTGTTTAAATGCATAAAAAAAATTAATCTCCAACTTTAAATATGGTTATCATTAAGCATAAGATTATTTTTATAAATAGTGTCTTTTGAAGATGCTCTAAACTCGATAATTTGGATGGTTAATGTCATCTAAATTAGCGTTAGCATCCCGACAGGTGTGTAACATTATATGATATTCTATAGAGAGATGAATTTTATTTATTGAATCTATCAATACATTTTTTAAAGATTGTAAGTTACGAAAATAAAGTGAACATGTAATACATAACATATCAGTTTCTTTCTATTGCATACTGCATCAAGATATGCAATTTGCAGTCCTCTCCTACTGTTTTTCTTTTTTTTTTTACGTAGGAATCCACAGCCACTATCTGTGAATGAACACTGGATAAATCTCGCTCCATGTGCAGTAGCCCACAAACCACACATGATAGATAAATCGCACTAGACAAGTCCGGTGCAACGGGCTCGATCGAGGAAGTGTTGGCAGGGGATTCAAACTTGTGAGTTTCGATCTTCGCGTTCACTTGCTCCACCAATCCGACCACCTCTTAAGAGATTCTCTCCGAATGTTTTAAATCTTTACGTTAAACGATCAAATCCTCAACCGTCAATTCAATTTTTTTGGAGCCACAGATACCGATGCTTATCAGCACTTTGATGATAAGGTTGGACATGTAGTAAAGTATAAGAGGGTGTCCTACACTACTTCTTGCTTAATATGGAAGCAATGATTTATTCCATTCCTTAAAGTTGCAATAAAGTAAATTGCCACTCAAGGGAATAAATTAGATAGCTACATTATCGAACGCCTGAACAAGGATCAATATGGTTAGGGAGTGTTCGATCGTGCTTAAAATCTAATTAAAATTAAAAATATATCCGTTATTGGATCTCACTCGTCTAATAAAAGTCAACAATAACGACTAATTTTTCAATTTAATCTGATTTTAATCTCTATCGAACACGCCCTCATATAAATTAAGAAAGATTTTCAATATTATTTTAGATTCTAGACCGAACATTGACGATGCAAAAGAAGAAAATACGTGAAGGGTTTGATATTTGCCATCTAGAAGGTCAAGCAAATTAATGCAATATACTCAAATCTTCTGATTTAAATTAATTATTTTGGCTTTTGACATTGCTTATTGAACGAGCCATCGAACGAAGGTGACAACTACTATTTGGATTCTGTGTTCTAGAAGATGGATATGGATGGGTCACGTGCATTGATACCAAACAGTACTTTTCTCTCATTAAATTACTCGATAACATCTTTGTTAAATGTAAACTTACAGATAACACTTGTTCGGTTCGTTTCACCTTGTTTTGAGAAAATTGCAGTAAAGGTCCCAAACCTTTTAATTTGTTGCAAATTATACCTTAACCTTTTATTTTTACAACTGCAATCCCAAACATTTCACTTTGACTGTAGTTGAAGTCCATATAACGGATTTGGTTAGCCAACACTGAAATTGAAATTTTTACTCAAAATGATAAATTAAATGGAGGGTAAAATTGTAAATATAATAAACTACTTAAAATAATTAAATAAAAATCAAAAAATATAAAAAGAGAAATATTCATCTTAACCCACCCCTACCCGCAACCTTACCCTTCCCTAAAACCAAAAATAAGGAAACCCAGTCACGTTTGTCGCCGCCACCATTGCAAATGATAATGTCATCCATATATTCAATGATTTAACAAATGTTGTTGACCTCGAAAAATGGCTCCGACGTGACCAATAGAAGAAGTCTTCAAGTCAACTCTTTCCTGCACACGTAGCACTACGTCAGTCACCCGTGGTCTCTCTCGGAGGGGTTGGGAGCGGTCGCGAGCACTCCGACGGTCAAGTCAGCTTATGTTTAACCGAAAAATGGTTCACCAACTATGGAACACTCGCCGGAGAAAGGGTGCACAAGGGTAAGGATGCTAACGTATGGGGGAAAGAAAATGATACCAAGTTTGCACAAGTTTCCGCTATAGTTGGAGTAGGATAAAACCGGATTCCAATCCTTCTTCAGGCATAAGTAGGGTGTATTTATACCAATGATGGGAAGAGGAGGACCATCGGATGAAGAAACACGTGTTATGAGATCCTCAGGGCTCGTCCCATTCTAGGCGTCAATCTGTCTTTCCATAGGTTGGCTGACATTTAATGTTCCTGATAAAAACAGCTGAGCTTGACCGTTTGGGTCCTGCCAAGCAATTCGTCAATCAGCGATTTGAAAAGGGGAGATCTTTCTTGGGCCGAGGCGAGGCAGAAGCGAAGTTGTAAAAGTGAAGTACGGGCCTTTGCATCTGCGAGG
>CAIGRF010321708.1:14704-44427 GCA_903798235.1 Fraxinus ornus | reverse complement strand
AAACGTAAAGTCGTGATTGTTCTTTTCAATCTCAACGGCATTCCAATATCCTTTTTTCGAACTTTATTTTTCCTACAACGTTTGATTCGATATTTCACGATATGAATATCCATTTGGATCGATTTAAATTTTTTTTGAAAAAAACTTAAAATATGATAATAATAAATATATTGTCATTAAGTTTAAATATACAAATTATCTTAAATTATTAAACGTAAAATTATAATCGTTAATTTTTCTTTTCTACCCACCTTTATAGGTGGCAATGGGCCGAGCCGAGCTGGCTTGGCCCTTGGCTCGTTAGAGAGCTCGACTTGGCTTGTGCCCGGAGCTCGCCCAAAATGGGTACTCGGCAAGCCTCGTTTTTTTCTTTTTAAGATAAGCCTTTTTGGAAGAAAAAAGAATAAATAAATAAATAATTGGGCAAGCCCACGAGCCGCTCGTAAAAAAAGGAGCCGAGCGCCTAGCGAGCCCCCTGCTCGGGCTCGTCTTTTTGACGAGCCCGAGCTGCTCGTGGCTTGTTAAAACTAGTTCGACTCGTTTGCCACCTCTACCCACCCTCAACCCTTATACTCACATTAATTTCTCTCAATTTCATTTTTCTTCAATTTTTATCTTAAATTATTAAACATAAAATTATAATCATTATTTTTTTTTCTACCCACTCTCAATCCACATACTCACACCAATTTCTCTCAATTTCATTTTTCTTCAATTCTTACAGTTAAAATGAGTAAATTTATGGCGTCAAAATGGATATTGAAGGAATTCAATGATTTTCAGAAGAATCCTCCTACATCATGCAATATTAGTAGACAAACATCTTCTATGAAGTGAATTATTTTGATTTTTTAAAAATTGATTTAATATACGGTATCACTTGAACATGTTGAAAAGATATTCGACAGAACTTATGAAGTTAGGTGATCGTTCGTCATTCTTTTTGCCTTTATATGGAAGTTTTCGTTGTGTTGTGGTTTTAATACTAATAGAGACCCTTGATTTGTCATAAATTCTGCACTATATTATTATTAATTAATTAATTAATCTTGACTACATACGCCTTGCATAGGGTATTTGTAAAGAAATTAAATACCGTTGCAACTGATACATGTAATTAAAGATTCTATGAATACGAGATGAATGTGACATAATATCTTATCTCAATATGTAGAAAAAGGAGGGTTAGANCCATTAATTTCGACACTAATATAACTTTCAAAAGTATCACAACCCGTGCATTGCACGAGCTTTGACTAGTATTATTTAAAAACTCCGTTAAAAATATAAATTAATAACTTTAAACTAATCAATCATTAAATAAATAAAATAATGAAGAAAATAGAAAAAACGAGTGAATGACTTATTTTCAGATTGGTTACATAACACCCGAAAATTCAAAAAAGAAATTGGATGATGGGAAAATTTTAAATTATAATTTTACCTTAAGAAACAAGTGGTCTACAGTATTCATTTGGTTTGGTAAAATGATTTCGTGGTACAATTTTGACATTTTTCTGTGCATTTTCCAACATATCAAATCTATAATGGTCATAATATTATTTCAGTTGCACAAGTTATGAGTTAGCTATAGATTTATATAGCCCATTAAAACCATGATAAACATTTAAGTTTAAAATCAATAATTAATATTAATTACATATTTAAGGGGATTTACATATCTTCAATCACATATTTTATCAAATATTTTTTTATCAGAATATGCTAAAAACTGATTTTTAACTACACCAAAAAAGGTCATATTTGCATGAATGTGATTAATTTGATGCTTCATAAAAATTGAATACATGGTTCATTACGATATATTTATGTGCATGCAAAAAATGAAGGCAAGCCGTAAAAAGTTCTTTATGACTTACATGTGAACGCCTATAAAGTTATGTCTTAAATACTCATTTTTTTTACAGCATACAACGCATGTTGTAAAAAAAAAAAAAAATGAATGTACACCGTTAATTCACTTTTACAGAACACGCCGCAAATAAATGTCAATTTATGACATTAAATTTGATTTGTTTATATTAATTATCTGATTTGATTTTTATTTATTTGATTGCTGTTATGTATTTCAATAAACAAATATAGTCCATGTTTGGTACACATTAAAATTTTCATTTTCATTTTTTTACTCATTTTCAACCACACATTCTTCAAAAAATAATATTTTCTATCATATCAATAACCTTTTTTTTTTCAACTACACATTCTCCATCAATCTTCTATGTCAGAATACATTCTTCCAAAATAATGTGGTTCAAACACACTCATAATAGCTAAAGTTAAAAGATATATATAATAAACCATTTATAAATAATAGAATACTATCGATACAATATGTCAAAAAAAGTATTGAATACGATTCAATATAATGTGACAAAAAAATAAAATGTAGAGCTTAATATTTCTTAAGAACATCATTGGCCTAATCAAAAAGGTTAATACCGATATGTCCAAAGTATAAACTACCATTCCAAAAATAACATATTAAAATATTACAAAATAATCAATATTTATACATCAACAAATTTGCTTCTTTGATCAGCAACAAGTTCTAGAGCAAGCGACTCCTATCTAAAAGTTGCAGACTTGGGCAGCCGGATTCTCAACCTAAATTCTATTATATTGAGGAACCCTTGACAATAGCTGATGTACCTTATCCTTCTTTCCCTTCCATTCAATGGGCAGTCCATTAATATGTTGTATCTGCAAAGGAAAATTATTTCATTAAAAATAATGTAAGTAATTTCAGGATCATAATTTTATCACTGATAGAAAGTTTGGACAATTCTCCAGTCGCCAATTTACATAAATAGAGGAAAAGTTTAAATATAATAGAGAAGAAAGATGTAGAAAAATGAAAGCAAAGAGAGAGATTATCCTAGGCATGGAGATTACAGTAGCATCAAACTCTGAAGACCAAACAAAAGGCAATTTATTGGGGTTATTGATAACCAGATATTTTGTTCACACTTGATTTATAAGATCTGCCTCTTCAATTAATGATGCCAAGATTGTGGAGTTTGGACATTTTATATAGATGATCTTTGCCATGGCCAACACTAATTCATGGTAATTTGCACGATCAGGTTTACTTTCAATGCATCTCTACGTGATCAATAGATAATGAATCAAATGCTTATGGATTATGAGAAGCAATTACTCTGTACGACCAAGGCAAATGCTCTCTATATTTCATGAGCTCCATTTACTGGATTCTTTGGAAAGACAGTATACTGTCAACAAAGACAGTAAGGTAATTTTCACTTAAAAGAAAAACTTACCATAAAATGGCCATTGATGTTCTCTTACACGAGTTTTAAAGTCTCGATCAGCAATAAAGATGAACTGACCATCTTGTGAAAGTTCATGTAAGATGATAATTTTATTCAGAGGATTAAACAGGATGGCAGAGGTAATGATTTGAGAAAAAAAAGTCAATTAAACGAATAAACCCAAATAGTTCCCGTAAAAGAATGACCCAACATAAGAAAGAGAAAATATAAAGGTAAGAATGTTAAAACAATATACAATACGCAGTACCAGTCTAGTAATTATGCTACTCTAGTAGGAAAGAATCTAAACACCCTTCTTATTAACTATAACTCCATTTTCACATTGTGATCTTCCATATCCACGACCAGGGGCAGACGGGGGTGGGCCTAGGGGGTCACGTGCCCTCTAGATTTTGAATAATTGTTTTTTTATTAAATAGGAAAAGACAAAAATGAAATTGAAAATCATTTTCACCTTTCTCTCCCACTATCTTCCCGACTTGACACGACGGCACAGGCGACTCCTCCGCAGCTCCGCTCCCCATTGGCAACTTCCATCTCCTCTCCTCCGTTCCAACGTCCATGTTCCATTTCTTCCTTGGTTCCATTTTCTCCTCTTCTCTCCCGACAGTTACACTTACCATTTAGCAAGTGTAAATCTTCCTAAACCACGCAGCACGCTACCATCGTGCCACGCATCAACCGAAAGCCTACCCACACCCACCCACGCATCTGTCGGCACTCTGCAGTCTACCCACTGCGCCCCCGTCAGCCTCAGCTCCGGCCACTGTCGTCAGCGGTCAGCCCGTCCTCTTGAAGGTGTGTGCAGGGACGGACGGGGGGTAGGCCTAAGGGGTCACGTTCCCCTAGATTTTGAATAATTTTTTTTATTAAACAGGAAAAGACAAAAATGAAATTGAAAATCATTTTCACCTTTCCTCCCACTCTCTTCCCTACTCGGCACGACGACACAGGCGATTCCTCCGCAGCTCCGCTCCCGTTGGCAACTTCCATCTCCTCCTCCGTTCCAACTTCCAAGTTCCATTTCTTCCTCGGTTCCATTTCCAATCTATATCTCTTGATAGCTATTTTCGGCGCACATGTCGTGGTCACCAAGCTTTGCTCGTTGTGCATCGATTTATGGGGAAAATATGTTGTTTTCCCTTCCGAATCTCCAATTTTAGTTATTTTTTCTTTTTTTGGTAATATTTTGTTTTCCTTATTAAAAAATATTATGAACTCAGTTTGAGCCCCATTTTTGGGGATATTATTTCTTTTATTATGTACTTTATTTTGTTGTGAATATTAGATTTTTACTATTCCGACAATTACGATTTTCTAGCTATATAGCTCAGCTTATGGGCAGTTTTCGGATGGTGAATGAAATAATAAAGAATTCTCTTATTTTTCTTGGTGTTTTCTCGTGTTCTTCTCTGTGAATTATTTGCTGAAACCAGCATGCAGAATAATCACTATTCTACCCGCAATCAGTTGGTATCAGAACATTAGCATCTTCCTGGGGTAAGATTTCATCAGTCCTACCATGGTTGGCGATCGTGGTCGTGGTCATCGTAGGAAGGTTTCGAATGAGGAAGTCCCATACCGTGATCACAACGTTCAGGATGTGATGATTGGGGATTTACAGTGGCAAGTTGTGGAGTTAACTCAGCGTTTAGCGGCATAGGATTTCGGTGATCGTGAACTGGAGGGTCATGATTCTGATACCAGTTTTGGAACCCCGTATCATAATCATACTTGAGTTTGGGATCACCGTGGTCGAGAAGATCGTCACGTAGACTTCGGTTTGAGAGTAGATCTGCCCGAGTTTTTTGGTACATTATAGGTCGAAGGATTTGTTTATTGGTTGAATGAATTTGTACGTATTTTTGAATATAAGGAAGTTACAGATCGTGTTAAAGTAATACTGGTTGCCATCAAACTCAAGGGTAGAGCATCTGCATGGTGGAAACAGTTGAGGCGTTCATGACATAAGTAGGGCAGGGCCAAGATCACTAATTAGGAGAAGATGAAGAAGAAGAAGAAGAAGATATGTAACTTCCTTCCTTTCAGCTACACACAAACTTTGTTTCAACGGATTCATTCACTGAGACAAGGCATGAAATCAATTGATAATTATACGGAGGAGTTCTATCAATTAATGGCCTGGAATGATTTATCTGAGACGGAAGAGCAGATGGTGGCACGGTATTTGGGGTGATTACGACATCCCCTGAAGGATATCTTTAGTCTTCACTCGCCGTGGACCGTTTCTGAAGCATACCAGCGTGCACTTGTTGTGGAAAAACAGCGGAACATGAGGCTAGTGATTAGAAGCGAAGGTAGTCAGTAAATTCGCCCTCAAACATCCCGTCCTGCTCACAGTCACCGCGGGATAATTCTGGCCTAGGTATGTAACTGATTGCGGAAACCAGCTAGTCAGATAGGTAAAAATCTCCTGATTGAGGAAGATGTAGTAGATGAAATTGAGGATGTTGGAGAACCTGTATATGACGATAATGAAGAGGGAGATGTGCTGTATAGAGATGGCCATGAGACTCTACTCATGCGCAAGAGTCTATTGATTCCCAAGGCCGACTGGTTGAGAACTAACATTTTCCACACAACCTACACAGTTGTAGATAAGGTCTGCAAACTGATCACTGACAGTGGTAGTTGTGAGAATGGAGTGTCCAAAGAGGCTGTTCAGAAATTCCAGCTGAAGATAGATCCTCATCCCAAACCATATAAATTTTCGTGGTTGAGTAAAGGCAGTGAGGTACAGTCGAAAGGCGATGCCTAGTATCTTTTTCGATTGGCATGATATATTTTGATAATGTTTGGTATGATGTCATCTCAATGGATACTTGTCATGTATTGTTAGGCCAACCTTAGCAGTATGATCACAGTGTTATTCATGATGGGCAAAAAAATACATATTCCCTTAGTATTAAGGGGAAGAAGGTTATGTTGGCGCCTACAGCCCTACTTTGGTGAGGACGGACGGTAGTCAATCATACCAACCTATTTTCTATGTCCACGTTTTTAGTCGAGGTTGAGTGTGAAGACGTCGTCTATGCTCTACTGCCTCGTGGGAATAGCACGACAAACGAGGATCCAAATTTACCGACAGAAATACAGTAGCTGCTAACAAAGTTCTTTGACCTGATGCCAGAGGATCTTTCTTCGGGGTTGCCGTCTATTGGGGATATTCAACATCAGATCGACCTTGTTTTGAGTTCGAGTTTGCCTAATCGATCGGCGTATCACCTCAGTCTTAAGGAAGCTGAAGAGTTACAGCGACAAGTGGTAAAGTTGTTGGAGATGGGCTACACACGCGAGAGTATGAGCCCGTGTGCAGTTCCTGCTCTACTGGTGCCGAAGAAAGATGGTTCTTAGCGTATGTGCGTTGATAATAGAGCAATCAACAGGATTACAGTCAAGTACAAGTTTCCAATCCCCCGCCTGGATGATATGTTAGATCAGCTGTCCGGTATTAAAGTCTTCTCAAAAATTGACCTTAAAAGTGGATATCACCAAATCAGTATAAAGTCTGAAGATGAGTGGAAGACAGTTTTTAAGACGTAACATGGGTTGTACAAGTGGATGATTATGCCTTTTGGACTATCCAATGCACACAACACCTTTATGAGATTTATGCATCAGGTTTTACGGCCCTTCATGGGGAAGTTCGTAGTAGTCTGCTTTGACGACATCCTCATTTATAGTTTGACGTGGGCATCACGTTTTGATCACCTCCATGCTGTTTTTGATATGCTGAGGACGAAACGCATATTCATTAATCAGAAGAAATGTTCTTTTTTCACCACTTCTGTAACTTTTATTGGTTTCGTTGTGTCTACTGATAGTGTTCATGTAGATCAATCAAATATAGAGTTGCACGATGTCAAAAGTTTCCATGGATTGGCGTCCTTCTACCGTTGGTTCATCAGAAACTTCAGCACTCTAATTGTCCCCAATCACAGAATGCCTCAAGGAACATTATTTCTAGTTGTTCGAGGAGGCAGAGTTCAATTTTCAGTTGGTTAAGCAAAGGATGACGAGGCTCCAGTTTTGGCACTTCCAAACTTTGAAAAGGTGTTTGAGGTAAATTGTGATGCATTTGGGGTTGGCATTGGTGGTGTTTGGAGTCAGGAGGGGTGCCTAGTAGCCTTTTCCAGTAAGAAGCTATCCGGATCAAAGAAGAATTATTCCAATTTTATGCCATAGTTCAGTCCCTGAAGCATTGGTGTCATTACCTAATATAGAGGGAGTTCATTCTTATTAGTGATCATGAGGCCCTAAAGTACATCAATGGTCAACACAAATTGAGTGGACGACATGCCAAGTGGGTGGCGTACTTGCAGGAGTTCATGTTTGCATTGAGACACCAAGTTGGAAGTCTGAATCGTGTCTCAGATGCATTGAGCCGTCGCTCATTACTCTTCACCACCATGAGCACCAGAGTAGTAGGATTTAAGGCGTTTCCTAATATGTATGCTGCGGACCCTTCGTTCGAGAAGATAATTCAGGAGGTAACTAACAATCATCGATATGATTTTATTTTCCATAATGACTATCTGTTTCGTGGATTACAATTGTACATTGTAGATTGTTCACTAAGGTAGTAGATTATTAGTGAACTTTATATCATGGGTCATTTCGGGTGAGATAGGACATTGGCTTTGTTCTTCTCTAACTATTATTAGGCCAAAATGAGCAGTGACATGACTCATTATGTAGGGTGTTGTTATGTGTGTCGGTGGTCCAAATGAGTTTTTATTAATGCGGGCTTTTACATACATTTACCAGTACCTGAAGTCCCTTAGTTTGATGTTAGTATAGATTTTGTATTGGGACTACCACGTACCCAACGGACCTTGGATTCTATTTTATTTGTGGTTGACAGGTTTTCCAAGATAGCCCATTTTATAGCTTGTCGAAAAATAATGGATGCTACCCGGATCGCCCATATTTATTTCATAGAAATTGTGCGTTTACACAGTGTTCTTCAATCAATTACTTCGGATCGTGACACTAAGTTCATAAGTCATTTCTGGAGAAGTTTATGGGAGAAGTTGGGGACGCGGTTGAATTTTAGCAGTGCCTACCACCCTAGACAGATGGTCAGACCGAGGCACTGAACTGGAGCTTGGGAAACCTTTTGAGGAGTCTGGCAGGAACTAAACCAAAGCGGTGTCATTTGGTATTTCCTCAAGCAGAATTTTCCTATAATAGATCAATGAATAGAACCACAGGAATGAGCCCATTTGAGATTGTCTATGGTCGAAACCATTTGGGGTACTTGATTTAGCCCCTATTCCACGTGTGGGTCGTTTGAGTCACAAGGCAGATAAGGTGACAGAACATCTTCGGAGTATCCATGAACATTGAAGCTAGCCATTCACGAGAGTAATGCTAAGTACAAGGTTCAGGTTGATAGTCACCGTCGTTAAGTACTTTTTGAAGTTGGTGATTTTGTTTGAGCGTATTAACTTGTGATCATTTTCTTGTTAGGGAGTATAATATGCTTAAGGAGCGGTAGATTGGACCCTGTGAGGTCCTGTAGAAGATCAACGATAATACCTAAAGACTGCGCCTCCCCAGCCATTTGAAGACTTCTGATATCTTTAATGTGAAGCACCTAAGTCCTTGTTTTGTGGATTTTGATGAAACTAATGTGAACTCGAGGGCGATTTCTTTCCAACTCGGTACGATTGATGCAGGAGGATTCGATTCAGACGATGTTGAGTTGTTTGATAGCTTGTTGATGGAACTGAAATACCATGAGTTGGCAGATCAAAGCAAAAATTGCAAGTTATCGAAGTCTTTTCGTAATTGGAGCAGTTTTTGGATACGTTTTAGTATTTTTGCTATAACTTTGACTACGATTATCAGAATTACACTTATGACCCTAATTCAGAAAGCTCTTTTCGGCGCACGCGTCGTGGTCACCCAGTTTTGCTCAGTGCGCATTGATTTCGAGGACAAAATCCATTGTTCCGAATCTCCAATTTTAGTTATTTTTCCTTTTTTGGTATTATTTCGTTTGATTTATTAAAAGATATTATGAACTTGATTTGAGCCCGATTTTTGAGATATTATTTCTTTTATTACGTACTTTCTTTTGGTATGAATATTGGGATTTTTCTATTCCGATAATTACGATTTTCTAGCTATATAGCCCAACTTGTGAGCTGTTTTCGGATGGTGAACGAAATAATAAAGAATTATCTTATTTTTCTTGACGTTTTCTCTTGTGTTCTTCCCCGTGAATTATTTGCTGAAACCAGCTACAGAATAATTGTTATTCTGTTCGACGTCAATCTCTAGGCAATTGAGTCTTTAAAAGTCTTCCTACACAGCCAATTCAAACTAAGGGATCTTGGGCAGCTAAAGTATTTCCTAGTTTTGGAAATAACCAGGTCACACAATGGTATTTTCCTATCCCAACATCCTCTTCAACTACTTGAAGACACTGGTTTTCTAGTTTGTAAACTTGGTATATTATATATGTATCCCAAGCTTCGTCTTAGCTGTTTAGAAGGGGAACTTCTTGCTGATGCACCAATGTAAAGAAGGATAGTGGGTTGCATATTGTACTTATCCATATCTCGACCAAATGTTACATTTGCAGTGCACAAGCTCGTTGTGTCTCAACCCTGGCAGCCTCATCTTGATGTTATTCATCATCTCCTACAACATATCAAGGCTACTCTAGGTCAAGGCATCTTATTTTTTACACAATCCTCCTTCCAACGTCAAACATTTTCTGATGCAGATTCGGGATCTTGCCTTGATTCAAGAAAATTTGTCAGGAGTTTTTGTATCTTTCTTGGAGATTCATTGGTTTTATGGAAAGCTAAGAAACAAAGCACTTTGCCCAAATCTTCAGCTGAAGCAAATTATCGTGCATTAACCTCTATAGCTAGCGAACTAATTCCACAAAAGCATATATCTAAATTTTGTCTAGTTATTGTCTAGTAAATTTTCCTGTTGTTTTAAGTTTTTAAACGATGAAATCACCTTAGTTAAAAGTTTTGTTACTATATGTTTATATAAAATGCGCAATTATTAGGGTTTTTGTAAAACTGCCAATTCAATTTGCACTTGAAAAGATGTGTTGACTTAATTGTTATGAACTAGTGGTACAAAATGTACAGTTGTGCACCTTATATCTTACTTCTCATGAAGCTTAAAAGTTAGAAAAGTCCCATGTATATTCTTCTAAAATTCAGCAAAAGTGCAAAACATTCAGGTGTGGCCGATTAATAAATTTCATAAAAAAATTCCATATACGCATATTTGTATGTGGGCAAAAGTTAAACCCAATATTTTTGCCTACTATCATAATATCACATTGAACCAACTCATTTAAAATCTTAATCTCTATTTAATATTTATATTTCATCCTCAACTGTGTCAAATAAGACTTTGGTTTCTTTCTCTCTTTATAGCTTCGATAATATTTGAAAATCAAGTGTCTTTTTCAGAAAATATTTTACAAGCCCACTATTTTATATTCTTTTGCTTGAAAACTAAGTACCAAATAAAATATAAAATGGAAACCAAACATTCCTCCTACCAAATTTTTGACCTTCAGTCATTTGAAACCTCCACTTTATAAATTTCAAAAAGCATCATCATCTGTCTAAGGTATAGAGCTATATATTTCGTTTCTTCTCAAGCATGTCTAAGCAATATGTCAAAAGACATGGTTTGGAGAAGAACAAAAATAATTCCAAAGAAAAAGAAGAGCCGAACAACAATATTTTGCCCAAAAGCTTCAAGAAAATCTACCCCATTGGACTGCCTGGAACTTTCTCTCCTCTTTCTTTATCTTCTCTATCATTATTTTCTCTAGACCCATTGCATGAGGAATGGAATTTAAAAAGGACATGGACTCCTTTTGTCGAAAAAAAAAAAAGCAGGCCGCAGATTAACCATTGGGAACTGGAGAGAAAAGAAGGTTAACATATTCAACCATGCTACATGAACATGTTCAGTGAATTTTAAAGCAGGAGGACACATGTCATTTTTTCATTTGACAATAAAAAAAAAAAGCAGTCAGACAAGTGTTGTCACACAACTCCTATCACCAAACCCTGTCGATTTCCCGTGAGTAGCTTCATGGGCGGACCCAGGGGGGGGTCCTGGAGGGCACGTGCCCCCCCAACTTTTGAGTTTTTTTTATTCATAAGATCATGTTTAGTATCGATTGAAATCTAAATTTTAATCTAAATCAAAGTTAACAATTAATTTTAATAACATATTTCATGAAATCCATAATTGTTTAACTTTTATTAGGATTTACTAAAAATTTGATTTTAATATCCACCAAACAAAGGCAAAATCAAATAAATTTGAATTTTGATAATATACTAATTTTAAAAATTCACCGACGATCATACGCTAATCGAATCTACAAATTGCTTATATCATTTCGAAGCTTATTTCAATAACTACATTATGGGCATATCGAATAGTCCAAACATATATCGAAAATAGTTAAAAATACGTTAAACGTGAGTCTTAAAAAAGAAGTCTAACTCGCATTTTTAAAAAAAAAAAATTCAATTACTTCATTAACATTTATTATTTTTGCGATACAAATTTCTTAATATAATTTTTATCATTTTATTAAGAAATTTTCAAAGATTCTCGAAATTTTACATTCGAAAAAGTCATATCACATGTAAATTTTTGGATGCAGAATTACATAGGGTATGATTTTTTTGAACGTAAATTTTCGATTGTAAAATTTCTTAGAACTTCTTTGTAAGTTCGATTATACCCCCATAACTTTAAAGTTCTGCGTCTGCCCCTGTGGACAAACCATGTGAATGTAATGTCTCATACCAAGAATTGGGTCAGAATACATAGGGACTAAAGATAGGTCAAGTAAATAGGTCAAGAGCAATGGGTCGAGCCCATAACACCTCAAATTTACCATTAGCAAGATTCTTGGCTTGTCTCTTGACTCTTGGGCTACCAATTGTGGTTTTGGGCCGATAATAATTAATGTATTCAATCGTGAGCTTTCAACGAAGCCTATGAGTATTTCTCGATCCGATTGATCATCATCACCCCGGGTTTGTATTTAGTATCAAAATACTCAACAACTTCCTTGAAACAGGAAAATCACCGACCTTAATCTCAAATTTTCTTCAAGCTCTATCTCGACAGTTCCATCTAAAAGACCTCAGCAACTTAAGTTTTTTTATAGGCGTCGAAGTGATTTCTCCTAAACTAGGCCACTTTCACAAAGCACGTACATATCCGGAGTTGCTAAAGAAATTTCAGCATGCAAGTATCAAAGACTCGGTTACTCCAATGTCGACATCAACCATATTTGTTTAACAAGATGGTAGGCCTTCGGAGGATCCTAAACAATAGTGCATCGTCATTGGTGCATTATAATATATCTCCTTAACAAGGGCATATTTTTGCTTATTCTGTTAACAAGCTTGGACAATTCATGCACGCACCATCAAAACTTCATTGGCAAATTGTCGAGAGAATGCTCTGATATCTCAAACATACATGTGCCTCTGTTTGACCCTCATCTCTAAGAACTTATTTTTTTCCAAACTAATTTTCAATCACATATTTTCTCAATAAAATAATTTTGCACATAAATTCAAAAAAATTCATCTACTTTTTAACAACACATTCTCAAAAAAAAAAAAAAATCATTCATGTCGACTTTAATTTTGTTGACTACTCTATTGCTGATTGAGACGGAAAATCGCAACGACTACACATCTATATCTTCATTCATTGTTTACCTTGGTGGTAACTCCATCTGTCTGTTGGTGCTCTAAAATGCAACTCGACATGGTCCTCTATTGAGGCCGAGTACCATGCAATTGCTTTAGTAGCTATTGAGATAGTGCAGACTCAAAATCTTCTCCAAGAACTCATCATTCATCTCTCAAGCTCCCAAATCTAGATGCATCATATATTTGTGCAAAAAACTCTCCAAAAGCCACCAAATTTGAATTCCAAACGGGCAAAAATCAACCTCCAAACGGTCAAAATTTTGTACCATGCGGCCTCAAAGTACAAACCTTTAATCCCGGTAAAGACTCATGCGGCCGCATGGTACAAACCCATGCAGCCGCAAGGTATAAATTTTATTTTATTTTATTATTATTTTTTTTAATCCCGTTTCTTCATTCCAACATTTATTTATTTTGAACAATAATCATTTTCTAACAGAAGCAACCGCTGACCATGGGTTGTACGGATGGGGGTGACACGAATGGAGTGGAGCCCGTCAGTTCTCGATCTAATGTTGAAAGAAAATCTTTGCTCTCTTTAGTATCGATTTGGGAACTAATTTGGATGAATACTATAATGGTCCACCGAAGGAGACTTCTGTTTTGAATGCAATAAACTCGTTGGACTTTTGCAAAATATACGCAATAATTCTGAAAAAACTTTTCGTAAAAATTTGGAGCAAGGAGGCCTTTGCGCATCAAATTGAGAATGTTCAATTTCTATTGCGACCATATTCATGGTTTGGCATGTAGCCTATTTCTAATTATAAATGTGATGTAACACGACAGCAGAAAATCCTTTGATTCTTTTGGAAGTGAAACGATTGGAGTTTCAATATTGATATTTCAACTTTGTCACCTTTTAAGCATTGAAGATACAACAACTGATTCGAGGGCGAATCCCTTCCAACAAGGAGTAAATAATGCAATTCAAGTCATATGCTAAGTTAATTGTTTTGTTATTTACTTTATTATGTTTATTTCTCTCGAGTTGATAAACTTAGTTTGGGAAAATTAGGTCTTTTGGATGATTAGAACTTGTTTTCTTTCCATTGTTTTTTGACATTAGTTAACGTTAAATTTTTGGAGTTTCTTCCAAATTTTTGAATTCATCTTGATATTCTAAGTAAATCAACCGAATTGGATTTATAGGGTTTTCATTCCATTGGATTTGTTCTTACGCTTTAAGGCTGCATCATACATTGCTATGATTACCGCTTTGTTTGTGATAAAATAGCCAATGGATATGTCAATTTACAGATGTTCTAAAAAAAAAACCTCTTTCAAAGCGATGCTTCGTTCATCTTCCGTCCAACTGTACAAGATCGATGTCTCCTATGGGAGCACCGTCTTGCGGGGCGTAATAGGAAAGAAAATCATCTTGCCAGAGATCACTCCAATAATAGGCAATAAAATCATATCTCTAGTGACCACTCCAACCGTATTGTCCATACTTGTATCAATGGTGCAGCCTCTTAATTTTATTGGGATTCTTTGAATTGAGTAGCGTGGATTTGTACACGCTTAAAAGACCACAANCAATAATTCATCAATAATTGTGCAAGAAATTTGAGAATTAATCACGTTTCGTCAATTTATTGACGATGTCTTTCCACTTTTATTTGTTTAATTCTAGCATCATGTTAGGCTAAAGTAATTTTGTGAAAGGATTTTCGATGAACCTTGTATCGTGAACTTTTAACTCGTGACTTTATTTCTTTTCGAACATTCAAAGCATGTTTTCAATTATTGAATGAATGACATGTATTTATTTCTCTCTACAATTACCTGATCAATAGTTGTATGAATATTGTGGCTTGTACCTCAAAAGATGGAAAATAACTTAGATATAGAATTAATCATCTAGAGTTCGATAGGTGATATAAATATAACGCTATTCTTTACGTGATCTCTAAGTATTCACAAATCCATTAATACATTATTATATGTTTGCATCCGTCATAGAAATATAGTCGGTCACATGTGAGAATAAGTTTAATTCTACTCGAGAGAGATTGTTAAACAAATTAGGAATATTGATCTTCATAATTGAATCATGCTGTCTGGGGTTAAAATGGATTGATACAAGGGGATCTGGGATCCTAGTGCGCTTTTCATCATCATATTTTTATAAAACTTGCATTTATTTTAGTTTAAGTCTTGCATTCATGCGTAGTTTTTTTAATTTATAAGAAAAACACAAATTTCAATTATTTCGATTAAGGCTAATTTGATTCTAACTTGAGTTAGTACAACCTCTGTGACAACAATATTTGGACTCAAAATTCATTTTACTACTTGTTAACGAACCAAGTACTTGCGTTATTTCAAACGAAACAAATATTTTCATGACATTAGCCATCTGCTTGATCGCCCCATCTGAAAAGAGGGAAGTTCCTGTGGCCAAAATTGTCCAGAAGCCTAGTGCATATCCTGGCGAGGAAGGCTTGAGGATGTGCAACTGGATTACAAAGAGTAGTGGTAAATTACTATCCCTACTTACACTATAAGGGTAGTGTAAGCTAAATCAAAATGGCACACGATATCATCTTGACATAAAATGACACATATTCATCCTTATAGAACGTTACTTTTAGTATATGAGCACATACAACAAAATGCAAGTTTTAGATTATTGACAATAAGTTGGATCATGATTGAATGACATATTTAGCATGCAAAATTGAGAGAGGGTTTGGAAAAAAATAAAATAAAAACTTGTGAAGCTTGTGTGCACAATTTTGCCATGTTTCCGAGTGGCCGGTGTGTAGGAGACTAGGAGTGTAGGACATGGAATCTATTCCATGCTTTCCAACTGGGATTAAATACTAATAATAGAAAGCTCATATTCCTAAAGTGGTGCAATCATTGATAGAGTATGTTTTTAATCATAGTTATAAAACCGAGCCCGGACCGACTGATCGGGCCGGAAAATCGGTGTCTCAGGCCCCTTGCTCAAGCAGGGTAAATTAATTTAATAGGAATACCAAGACTCAAGTTAACCGGTGATTTTGATCGAGTTAACCCAGCCGATTTATCAATTTTCAAAATTGTCTTTTAAAATTTTGGAGGTCCAATTAGTTCCTCACCATTGGATTGTAGAGTATTTCAATGTTTTTTTTATGTACAATGATTTATATGTATCCAATGAATCATATATATGTTTTTTAAAAGTATTTTTTATAAAAGTTTTGGTCAAACATTTTACTTTATTTTATAGACCTAAATTATTAGTAAGAAATAATTTAAAATAATTTTTTAATAGATTTTTATGTAATGACTCACCGATCAGACCATTAACCCATCGGTTCAACTAGTAACCCGAGACTCAGTACCTTGTTCGGGTCGATGTCCGAATCAAGTTTAATAACTATGTTTTTTATAACTAATTTTGGAAGGCAGAGAGTGAGTTTTTCTATTGTTGTTCCATTTGAAAGTTTAAGCTCTTTAAAAGAAGAAGAAGAAGAAAAAGAAAGCAACATTTCTTATTCATTTATTTTTTATTTCCACATGTTTCTTCACTAGCCATTCGGATTTGATTTTATGTTGAAAAATTGGCATGTGTATAGTTTATAAATGAGACTTGAATTCAAGATCATTGCTTGCTTTTTATCAAATTAAATTTTCATAAACTTAAACTATTAAAGAGTGTAGGAATTTATTCTTTTATCTATAATATTATAGTATTAGACATTTTTTAGGTTTGTTAAATTCCTACAAAGTGGTCCAAATATTGTTTGCTATAATCTACTTAGCATTAAAGACAGAGTCTTGCATAGTAATTATCACTTGTTTGGACACTTTGATTAATCATAATAAAAAGTTGTTTCTAGTTTAAGAAAATTATTTGAATCTAGAGATAAAGTTGCTTCTTGCTTTATCTGGGATGCTTTTGGATTTCAACTGGACTGAAATCTTAAATGGAAGACAACTTTTAAGGATAGATTTTCTACATGTACTTTTAAATCTGTCGACGTCAGAATTTGCTGAGAGATGCACAATTCTTGTGTTAGTTCTAGCAGACTACGACGTGAACAAAACCTACTTATCTTACAAAAATAATGGCTTAATCCGAGTCGCTATCTTGGATTATGACACAGAGAAGCTTTTGCTGGTTTTGATTCCAATCAAGTGGCCAAAATGGGGGAGAAAGATTATGGACATGGCATCCAACGAAGAACTTAATTTAACTGAAAGCAGAGTTAAGTGCATAATAGACAATGCAAAATGCATAATCAAGGCAAGTTTTTTTTTTTTTTTCCTCCTATTGTGTTTATATGTATACATGTTTCGCTTAATCACCCCTGTCATAAAACTTTAATTTTATCTCAAAGAAAATTTTATACTTTAAATTTTAGAATTTTTAAGCACCGATCCACTTGTTTAACCACTAACTTACCAATTCAACTAATAACCCGAGACCCAATATATCGACCGGGTCGATGTTCGAATCGGTCTAATAACTATGACTTTACATTCTTAACTTGAATCTTGAAATCGGATTATGAATCTTCGATCTTCGTATGTAATTTGCTTTGATTAGCTCTTTAGACATGTTTTTCGCCTCCAAAATTATTGTAGAATTGTGTAATATTAGATCTAATGGAGGTTGGGGACGTTCTGAACGTGTTTTAAGTATTATATAGATGCACAAATTTTCTTTCCATATAAAGTTTCATTGGAATAAGGAGATTAAAATTTTTCCCTCATAAACGTGTCGTGTGGCCACATGGTACTCATCATTGCGGTCTCATGGTTGAGCCAGCCTGGGGACCTGTTAACGTATTGGGGTCAAGTGCGGCTGCACAAGGGAGAAGCATTGCAAGTCACACGGGTTTATCAAGTTCCAATTTTCACAATTTGGTCCCTGAACTTTCGTGCAATGTAATTCGATCCTTTTCACTTATAATCTCATTCCTTTCTCTTCCAATCGCATCTAATTGAATCCATAGTGTCATCGATCTTCATTTTGTGGTCCGACTCAACTATTGGAATATTACATCTTAGTCCCCATAATTTGGATTTCGACATTTTTCTCTATTTCCTTTGTTTCTTCTAATTCTTTATCAAATAATTGAGTTTTACATATTAAACACAATATACAACGAATTAGGTATCATTTTATCAAAATAAAAACTATAAAATAATATTATTTAAGACCCCAAATAAGTATATAAAATATATTTATCATGCACGTAAACTCAAATATTTTTTTTTTTACTTTTTAATCACTCGTTTTCCTAAAAATTATTATTCAAAACATTGCCTTGACAAAACAATGGCCATCAAACAGAGGCATAATCTTATTCGGCCCTGAGCATAGAGTAGAATTCACTAATTAATGACAAATAATTTAAAAACTTTAATTTTATCTCAAGGAAAATTTTAGATTTTTTAAGCACCGACCCACCAGTTTAACCACTAACATATCAGTTCGACTAGTAACCCGAGACCCAATATATCGATCGGGTCGATACTCGGATCGGGTCTGATAATTATGATTCCCCGTTCTTGACTTAAATCTTGAAATCGGGTTATGAATCTTCGATCTTCGTATGTAATTTGCTTTGATTAGCTCTTTAGATAAGTTCTTCGCTTCCACAATATTGTAGAATTGTGTAATATTAGGTCTAATGGAGGTTGGGGGACGTTCTAAACGTGTTTAAGTATTATATAGATGCACAAAGATTCTTTCAATGTAGAGTTTCATTGGAATAAGGAGATTGAAAATTTTCCCTCATAAATGTGTCTTGTGGCCGCATGATACTCATCATTGCAGCATCATGGTTGAGCCAACTTGGGGGCATGTTAACGTGTTGGGGTCAAGTGCGGCTGCACAAGGGAGAAGCCTTGCAGTCGCACGGGTTTATCAAGTTCCAATTTTCACAATTTAGTCTCTGAACTTTCGTGCAATGCATTTCGATCCTTTTCACTTATAATCTCATTCCTTTCTCTTCCTATCGCATCCAATTGAACCAGTAGCGTCTTCAATTTTCATTTTGTGGTTCGACTCAACTATTGGAATATTACATTTTAGTCCCCATAATTTGGATTTCGCCATTTTTCTCTATTTTTCCTTTGTTTCTTTTAATTCTTCATCAAATCATTGAGTTTTACATATTAAACACAATATACAACGAATTAGGTGATATTTTATTAAAATAAAAACTATAAAAATTATTATTTAAGGCCTCGAATAAGATGCACGTAAACTCAATTTTTTTTTAATCACTTACTCCTAAAAATTATTATTCAAAACATTGTCTTGACAAAACAATGGCCATCAAACAGAGGCATAATCTTATTCGCCCCTGAGCATAGAGTAGAATTCACAAACTAGTCACAAGATTGAGATTTGTTGTTGTACGAAGGCTAAAAAATCTTGGTTTATATGCTTAATGACAGCTTTGATAATCTTACTCGTTTAATTTAATTTAATTATTTTATTTATAGAAAAAAGGGCGGTTAAGAAACCAAGTTTTGGTCCAACCTCGATGATGCAACCGCCCTACTAAAGTGATACATTCATTCCCATAAGGTACGGCAAGTTAGAATTACTATGCATCGAAAGAAAAAAAACAACCCCACTTCCTTAATATAATACACTTGTTAAATTCCCAACTAAATCGTGCACGTAAAATTTGTAAAAAAAAATATTGGAAATCTAAAATCCCTTTGACTGCATTGAAAACAAAAGAAAAAGAACAAAAATTGTAAAGAAAAGTTAGGGTTTATGTTGGATAAGTGTCGGCCATAATTAACCTAGAAAACAGACAACGTTCCTCATTTCCTTCCCTAATTTACAATAATATGTAAAATCCTTGTTTTTTGTTTTTTTTTTTTTTTCTGTCCAAAATTTTGATATAAAAGCATGTTCGATTTATATCCATATTTCATGGAGCAACAGGGCCTTGCTTGTTATGAATGGGACGACGTCGTCTAACCATCGAATAATCCTTTGTAAAGTATTCGGATTTGGCCCCTTCGTCGACCCATTCTCTCCACGTCCCTTTTGCTGCATGCATCAGATTTCCTTTTTTAGGGTGTAATCTGTTACCTGGACATGTCACATATTCTATAGTATGAGAAGAATTAATCAATTAATAAATAAATAAAAAGTTCATCATGTCAAGAATTTCTTGAAATAGGCTGCTGTTGGTGTTTGTACTCGTATATAATATGCCTTCTAGTCTCTAGATTGCATATATAGCAGAGTATTAGTCTAATTAATAAGTGTTTAATTAATTTGTGGGATAATTTCACTTTTTTTTTAAGTAAAAGCATTTTTTTTTTGCAGTGCTTAAAGCTTTTAACTGATTTTTTCCATAACTTGTCAAAGCAATTAAAACTCGACATTTAAGCACGATCATGTATTCTCTATAATTTAAGCTTATATCATTGTTCAGCATTCTAATTTTTGGTTGAAAATTATTACACTACTACTGCAGAAAAATAGTAAGGCCTAGAATGATTTAACAAGAAAAACATTAATAGAATATATGTTTTTTCCCTGTACGTATCAGTCATACATTATTAATTCTTCAGTTATTATTATTTATTTTTTCCCAAAAACTTCTCTAATCTTTATCATGTTAAATCCCACAGTTGTTTTCCAATAAAAAAAAATTCTCATGCAATAAGTTCTAGCACAATTATATACAATATACTGAGGTTGTAATATAATTATTCAAATTTGCAAGTTTTAAACATGAATATGAAAATGTCTTTTAGTTACAGATTAAGCATAGATGAGAGTGAAATAAGAATGCTCAGCATGTTGTATAGATACCTGATGAAGAATCCATTGGCTTCGGGCGAGACACAAAATCTTTGTCTGCAGCATTCTTAACCTGTTTATCGTACGAGGAAGATAAAGTTTAGCAGAAAATAATAGAGCTGCAAATAATTAGAGTATGAGAAAAATAACATACATTTATCTCTTCTTTGAGATTGAATTTCCTTGGCAGTGAAGGGAGAGTAAACTGGGCATGATTGACTGCACATTAAAGAAAGGCCATAATATTAAACCTAAGGGACGAGACAACTGGTGCACAACATAGGGATGACTGGCTGACCCAACCCGAAAGTTGAAGTACGAGCAATTACCTTGTGGAAGAGATTTTTGCAGCTGTTCTTGATCAGAAACACAGGATGCCAACATTAAAGAAAGACTTAAACAAAATGCAGCAATGATAATTAACAATTCCATCACAGAAATTAAGATTAAAGTTTTTTTCACTTTTAATTAGCTTGTGAAACTTTGATTTTATAGCAACGGAATGAAGAGAGAAAAAGGGAAAAGACGGAGAAAGAAAACATACACAAAGCACAAAATTCAGAGTTCCAAAACGAGTACACAGATAAATTAATATTTTATAGTTGCCTTTTAATGTAGGAACTTTCACACCATTTGAGTTGATTTCTGTCACCTACCATGATAGGATTACAGGCCATGGTTTTCTGACATATGTATCTGTGTTCAAAGGTCAAGCTACCCAAAATGCATAGTTAGTTATAGTATGACAAAAGCTGAATTGATTCATTCTACGTGGTATGATACTACAAGTTGGAATTATTTTGTTTAAAAGTTCAAGTTACAAGGGAGACATGCTGATTAAACTAACTAATCCTGCGTTAATTTATTATAAGTTAGTCAAATTTTATTTTTATCTAAATATTTTGTACGTTGTCCTATATTTACCCACTCATTATCTATATATTTTAGAACAAAGATATTATAATCTAATGAATTGTTTTCAGAACATGGCTCAGGTTATAAAAGCTAAGTTCTAATCCGGGGTGAGCATATTGTATTTCTTACTCAGAGATATTGCAGTTACAGAAAAAAACTCTGTAAAATTGACAGAATACACAGATGGGGGTGGACCCCATTTTTTATAATAATATTTTACTCACATGGGGCCCACTACCATGTGAGTATTCTGTCATTTTTACCGTAGAAACAATTATATACAAGTGAATAATTCATTTCTTATTTTCAATCAAATGAACCTTGTCAACTGGGTACACGACAGACCGGAATACCCCGCGGCCTTTATCTAAATTCATATAAATTTGCTGTTAACTGAGACAATCACATAATTTGCAAAATCATTTTAGTGCCATTACTTGAAAAGATACTTTATTGAGGATGTGTAGTTAACAAGTATTGAATAATTATGGGGTTATACGAAAAATATTTATACAATTTTTTGGATTCCAATTTCTAAACTAAAAAAAGTTGAGTTCTTTGATCTTCGCGCTTGATAGTCTAGTTGAATGTAAGTACAAATATTGTCCCAACTATTTGAACTGGTTCAAAGAATTGATTGACCCTTACAGAAGCCAGCTAGGATATCGTCGTAAGATGTAGGATTAGGATATATTATAATCTAATGAATTGTTTTCAGAACATGGCTCAGGTTATAAAAGCTAAGTTCTAATCCGGGGTGAGCATATTGTATTTCTTACTCAGAGATATTGCAGTTACAGAAAAAAATTCTGTAAAATTGACAGAATATACAGATGGGGGTGGACCCCATTTTTTATAATAATATTTTACTCACATGGGGCCCACTACCATGTGAGTATTCTGTCATTTTTACCGTAGAAAAAAATCTGTACAAGTGAATAATTCATTTCTTATTTTCAATCAAATGAACCTTGTCAACTGGGTACACGACAGACCGGCATACCCCGCGGCCTTTATCTAAATTCATATAAATTTGCTGTTAACTGAGACAATCACATAATTTGCAAAATCATTTTAGTGCCATTACTTGAAAAGTTACTTTATTGAGGATGTGTAGTTAACAAGTATTGAATAATTATGGGGTTATACGAAAAATATTTATACAATTTTTTTGGATTCCAATTTCTAAACTAAAAAAAGTTGAGTTCTTTGATCTTCGCGCTTGATAGTCTAGTTGAATGTAAGTACAAATATTGTCCCAACTATTTGAACTGGTTCAAAGAATTGATTGACCCTTATTGAAGCCAGCTAGGATATCGTCGTAAGATGTAGGATTAGGATTTGTAACTACTTGTATAGAAAGAAATTCGAAGGTCACTGTAACTCATGTTGCGGCAAGAACCTGATGCTGCAGCAAACCCTCTCTTTACTCAATCGATGTCACTTATTTATCTTTCAATCAACAACATTGAAGCGTTCTTGCTAGGAATAGAGAGAGAGATTCAATAGATGAAGTTTATTCTCACCAACTGGTATGAGACATCGAAAAGTTTTTTTTTTTTTTTTTAATGGTGAATGTCCGAACCAACTTGCACGCACCTCGACTAATCCCACGAAACCCTGAAATCTACGATCGGGTACTCATCTCAGTAGCTCTAATGGGACTCCAACTCATGATCATTGAAGAACAAACTCAAGGCCTGACCAATATATCGAAAAGTGTTTTTTAGGCAAAGAAATAAATAATATTCTTTTATATCCCTGTTTGCAAAGAGAGTGGCTGGAGGACAGATATAAGAACACAGATAAGAGGTTTTTAATAGCCAATGAAACTTGACACTGATAAACTATTTCCATGATCAATAGCTATAAGTAAAAATAATACAAAAATTGTAGACCTGGCTTTATATTAAAATTAAAGCGCAATTTCATGAACCTAATACATAGTGCAAACCAAGCCTAAGAAATATCTCTACATATACACTTGCCAGCAGCACTCAATCTCTAAATTAGGATTTGGTGATGCATCTCTGAACCATGAACCTATTAATGAATAGAAGCCTTTAGAATCTACAGCAAAGAAGACCAGATCTCCAACTCCTGCGCCTCCGAAAATGTGTCCTGTCGGCTTTTGCCATTCGTACAGGACTGCTATTCCATTCGGATTGTAATCTGTAAAACGAGAAAAAAAAAAAAAGAAAAAAAAAAGAAAGAAAGAAAGAAAGAACGATTAGCAAATAGCTAAAAATCCCAACATAGGAAGAATCAATATCTTAGACGAAGTTAAAAGTTTACACTGGGAAGGCAAAGGATCGAGAGCTGGCTGCACTGGTATCAGATCGAAGAGAGAGGCTCCCAGAATAAGCTATTGGCCCTGAGATAGTGATAAGGCCTGCATCAGAGAAGCTCAACTCTCCATCACATCGGACCAAGTTTGTGACTGGAACACTGCCTAATTTCTCGACCTCATCCTTAAAAACATCATGTGTCTGAACGGCTACAGCGTTAACATTTCGAGTAGTTTTGTCCTGGATGCTAGCTACCTGGACTTGGCCATCTGAGGAAGTAGAGTTCGTGTCTTGGAGGTCATTAGATTGTTCACCATTTGCATTGATTTCGAACTTATTGCTAGTGCACTGAACCAGGGTAGCTTCCAAAAGATTGTCGGAATTTAGAAACTCAAGATGATATTCGTCCTCTGACTTGACGGATTGTGCATGGACATTTTCAGCACATCCATCCATACTGCGAGATGCCCCAGATTTGGGTGAGTTGAAGTTAAAAGTAATACTTCCACAGTCCACTTTACTATTGTATAATAAGTTGCCAGCTTGGACATTCTTATCTGGTTCTGTATTTGTTGATAACGCAGGTTGACTTCCAGAAATTGCATCTCCATGAGGAATCTGCAAAGCAAACAATTATGATTCAAGTAACTTCAACGACAAAAAAAGCATCTCCAGCATGTCTATCTAAACTTTTCAAGTATTAAGTTTTTATGTCCTAGTTTATCAGCATAAAAATGCATTTAGCAAGTAAACATTACGCTTTCATTTTCAATGGATTCTAAACCATATCGTTTATCAGGAGGCAAGCACGTGTTTTAAGAAGTTAGTCAATAAGAATATGGGAACACAAACCTGATCAGTTGCTTGTGCAATTTCATTTTCATCACTATTTAACGAGTTGAGAAAAGATCTAAGGAAACTTCGAGTACCAAAATTCTGCATTGGAAGTTTGGCATCTACAAAAGATTCCATCTTGGCAAATGCACCATCATTTGGTTCACAAAAGTTCATTGAGTCCTTCAGATCACATTCCTGAACAGTATCCTCGTCGAAAGAAATTTCCAATGCAGATTTTGGCCCAATGGGCAAAAGTGATTTGTCATAGGTATATTCCTTGGTCCTACAATCTTTACTAGGATCCTCTTTGGTATTCTCCAAAGACAGAGACTGTAAACTGTCTGGAATTAGAACTTCCATATCATCCCCTCCTTTTGCTGTTTTACAATCATCCTTAATGCTTTCGGTCAAAACTTTGTCCTCTGTGGGCATCCCCTCATCAATGCGTATATCTTTGACAATATTATAATTAGTCTCTTTGTAGCACACTTCCAACTTGGGCAATTCACACTCTGTAATATCTTTATCGGTACATAAATTTGTATCCGACTCCAACATATCTGAAGCAGCAATGTACAGCCGATCAGATTCTCTTGGATCATTACCATGACCATGTGCAAATCGTTCAACAAACACAATACCTTCAAGCTCTGGATCATTTCCCAATCTGCCATCGTCCTCAATATCAGAATCCAATGGATCTGCATCCCACTCACGGTCACTTGGAATTTCATTCCAATCTTCCTTTTTCTTAGAAATTAAATTTCCATATTCATTATCCTTTGCAAAAGAATCCACAATTTGAGTGTTCCGAGGTTCGTCTCCAGTTTTAGCCTGTAATTCTAAAGGAGCCATCTCCCTTCCATATCCATTTAAGTGATGTGTATCTTTAGCGGTGAAGGCCAGGGGTTCAATCTCCCTCCCAAAACTATACGAATGATACAAAGTTCCATTCTGATTTTCCTTCATCGTCACCTTTGGTTTAGCTGCATCAAAGACGTAGTCGTCGCATTCAAATGGTTTAGAATGAACCTTAAACACAAGAGTTGAATGAGAAGACACAGGTTCATTATTTGCAGGTGGACTTAACTTGTTAATGCATATCAAAGCTTGGAAAAGCAACGAAGGAGCTTTAACATTTACTCATATAAGTGATGAGACCGTCGAAACATAACGATGTTGATTTATATAATGTGATTTAAAGAATTACCATGAACGGAAGTAGTCCTTAGGCAAGTGGCAAGCCATTCTTTTGTGCATTACATTCTTATTCAATGCATTACAACTTTGACTAACTAATAATCATGCATAATGCAAACATCCAAAATGCAATCATCACATAAAAATACATCTATGATTTTATTAGTATATTACTCCACCCCAATAAACATTGCCGGCTGTTTAAAGCTTTTTTCTACAGGTAAGACTCTCTGTAGCATTGACACTTCAACTAGGATAGCGTGTCTGTGTCCGACACGCGTTGATACCGACACTCCTCGGACACTCTACAGTCTTTACCATAAACATTTTTCATTAAAAATATTATATATTTTTAACTCAAAAATTATTAGTCAATAACAAATAGATACTCAGCCCCGTTTGAGCCACATTATTTTTTCATTTTCATTTTTTTTACTCATTTTCAACAACACATTCTTCAATAAAATAATATTTTTCATCACATCAATAACTTTTCCTTCTTTTCAACCACATATTCCCCATCATATCACACAAAAAAATTCATTCTTGTGGAAATAATGTGGCTTAACCAGGGGCTCATATGTAAAAGATTTTAACAAGAAAAATTAATAACAAGTATAAAACTAAATTTATACTATATAAATAAAGAATTTAATTAACGTATCGGGGACATGTCGTGTTAACGGAACGGCGTATCCGACACGCATCGTGTAGGACACACGAGTACGTATCGGTACATCATAGGTAAGGCTCTAGGCAACAATCAAGATTTTGATAACATAGCTTTTCAAAACACATTGCAAAATTTTGGATAATTACCAGGTCTCATAAGTCACATCCCTTGATATATTTTGGAAAATTCTGGAAGAGCCAAGAAGCAAAACATCCACTAGCAAAGCATATATGAAAACAGAGTTGAGTGGCCAAACTCTAAAGTTAATGAGCTTGAGAAACAGAAAATTGAAGGAAAGAAGAACAATCACCAAGCGAGAATAACAAACCACTCTGATAACTGATCAATTTATACTTCTAGCCTCTAAAAGTACCATTATTACTAGATATGACGAAAAGTAGATCACTTTCACCTAAAACATAATGAAATTAATGAAAAATAAAATCTCAATCAATTCGCAAAGGATTAGATGAAAGGTTAAATGTAGAAAACCACCAATCAGGATATACAGTATTAGCCATTTTCATTTTCATGACTAGCAGTCTATACTATAGAAAGCCAGATACCACGAAGCATGATTGTTAAACACAGTACCCACAAAAGCAAAACCTTGAAAAGATCACAGCCACTAACAAATGCTTACAAACGTGATAAAATTGTTAGTAAAAATCATCACCAAGACGAGAAATAAGCAGTAATTTTGCAAAGTCTAGACAATGTACAGTGAATCTTGGAAACAAATAATATTATTTAATTATGTTCAAAATTCACATATCAATTCTCACCTTGCAAAACTTTTCAAGTATACCATTCACCTTTATAATTTTTTTTTATCTTTTTATGGACACTTTGTTTAAGACTTTTCAGGAAAAAGAACTTTTGTGCGAGTAAAAAACAATAGTGGACAAGCTTTGGAATCTTCCCTTTTAAAAAAACTCAATCCAAACCATTTGTTCTGTACCTTCTGTCCTCTAGCTCCCTATCACACTCACCCACATATGAACAAACCTTTTATATAAAATAACTAATCAAGCCTTTTTAAACTCTAATGAATTTCTCCGCAATCTCAGTTACGAAAAGAATTTCAAGAAAATCCCAGCAAAAAATGAAAGTAGAAAAAAAAAAACTAAAATTAATGTTAAACAAGAACATAAAATAAATTTCACCTGATTGCTCAACAGCCCAATAGAAACTTTCCTTCATCTCTTCAGAACGAATTATAAAATCCCTTTTCACTACAGAGTTTAGAAGGATTATTATTAGATATTTAGTATAAAATATACACATATGTGAGTGTATCCATGTAACTCAATAAAACTGCAAAAAAGCTACAAAAAAGTAGATCAGTGAAGACCGATGAACCCTGAGATCTAAATCATCATCCTCAAATATACAAAAAACAAAAGGGTATACGTATATATAGAAGATAGATACAAAAACTCTTAACTCTGTGTGTGTGTGTGTGTGTGTGTGACAGAGAAAAAGAGATACACACCTTGGTTTCGTATTTGTTTGTAGTGCTACTTTGTATTAACAGTGAGAGAAAAATGATAGGGGAGCGTGTTTATTTTTCATGAGAGATTTTTATTACGAAAATCCAGCCGGCTATATAAGGTATGATATTGAGTTGTTTGCTTTCCTCTACAAATGGATACAGATACGTACACCCTCACCCTCAACCCCAGCCCAAGGGATATATGGTACAGATAGAGAGAGACATATGCCCAACAGTTACTCTCTCTCTCTCTCTCTCCCCTCTACGTGAATCAATATACCGTAGATACACACTTGTATGTAACGGGATGTATAATGCTATTTAGTCCCACACAAATTACAAATTATAATTTCAATTTATGTAATGGTAGGTGATAAATTAAGAGCCTGTTTAGTATATATTTTAATCCGATTAAAATTGAAAATATAGTCGTTATTGGGTTTCATTCGTCTAATAAAAATCAACAATAACGAATAGTTTTTCAATTTTAATCTGATTTTAATCTCTATCAAACATAGCCTAAATAAAAGATGGAATTGTAGTTATCATTTAATAAAACATTAGCGTTCGGCAACAAGAATTTAAGTCATAATAAGTGTTGATGCTACTAAAAATCGCACCTGTTTATTTCCCGAGCTTGACGACTGAAAATGAGCTCGAATGAGATCTTTCGATACCTAAAATAAAGGCGTCAGGTGTGTCATCGTCGCCTCTCCGATGCTTAAGTCAGAAAGAGAAATATGAGAGAAAATATATGCTGAGAATATATAGAAAAAAATATACCTTAATAATGATCTCAAGTCTCATATTTATAGGGCTATGTGGTATTTCACTCCTTGTAGGACTTGTTTTCCTTATTTTCAAGAGTGATTATTGGGATGAGTGTTGGATTGTAATTAGGAGTTCAAACTTTCCTTATTTGAGGTGATTCCCAAAGTAAACTCCTTATGGATCTAGGACTCTTAAGTGGAGGTAGTCGGATAAGGTTAGGATTTTTTGTGGGACGTTGATTAATAATTGCTCTATCATAAATTGCTCTGGAAAGTTGGCTTAGGAAGATGCTCAACCACACATCCCGAGGACGTCCAACGCAATTAGACGGACATTCATGAAATATATCCTCGAGGTAGCTCGAGGTGTATCGAGTCTCGAAGACCCGGTTCCCGAAGTCGAACGAGGGGAGCAATGGTGATCCTCAGGTAGACCTTTTGACTACATCAAGTGTCATTAAATGAAAGAAATAATTAAATAAATTATATAATTTCACCTATCAATAATGTTATATAAATTGATACCCTAACAAAATTGATGTTAAATACATTATTCATAAATGAAAGGGTAGGGACAATTTAAAAGGCATTAATTATTTTCGGAAAATTAATGTTTCTATTCCTTAATTTTTGTTACTTTCTATTCCAAGGAAAGCAACGTTAACCAATCCTACATCGTTTTGTCTTTAGCATTAT
>CAIGRF010321689.1:48073-71291 GCA_903798235.1 Fraxinus ornus | reverse complement strand
TGGAATTAGCCCATTTGGAGTGGGCCAAGATCAGGCCTACTAGCTCGAGTTCGGGTCAAGCAGCTCAAGCTCGGGCCTATCATGTTTTTTCCTCATCAGGTAAGATCAAAGCAAAGTGGGGATGGAATGGGATGGGATGGGATGGAGTGGGGACCGTGGGGTGAGGGGTGGGGGTGCGGGGGGACGCGGAGTAGATGTCAACTCCACGTCCCCACCCCTCCCACACTTGGCCTCATCACACTATATGATGGTGTCCTCAATCTGTAATTGAAAGTTCAGTTCCTAAGCCACTGCCTTCAGCCACTACACCCACAGCTTGCTCACTCCGCCGCCTTGTTCCGCCACCCTCCAGCCCTAAATACCCTTTCAATTATTGCTTGAGAGAGGAAATGACGAGAAATTGAGAGTGCAGAATACAAGCAATGGAGTCCGCTAATAACGTTGTTGCGCCATTTGTTATGAAGACATATCAAATGGTGAATGATCCAATGACGAATGGAATTATTTCTTGGGGAAGAGGAAACAATAGTTTTCTTGTTCTGGATCCTATGGAATTTTCGCAGAGGATTTTACCGGGTTACTTCAAGCACAACAATTTCTCAAGCTTTATTCGTCAGCTCAATACCTATGTGAGTCAATTCTTCGCGAATTGTAATAATTTCATATCATTATGCAACTTTAGCTTATAATTATGAACAAATATGAGTACCATCGTAGACTGTTATTAATTTCAAATTGTTATTTGCTCTGCCTGTTTGCCAATTTCCAGAAATTAAGAATTTTATTGTTTGTTTGATTGTTGAATTTTTTCTTTGCCGATTACGTTGAGATAAAGCTTCAAAGTGGATGAACATGTTGATATCGGGATTCAAATTTTCCAGTCATCCATATGAAAATTTGTGCACGAATTGGTTTTTTTTTTTTTTTTGCCCCGCTTTTTACTGTTAGTTTTGGGACAATAAGCTTTGGTATCTGCCCTGTGGCCTGTCAGAGATATCTTTAATTCACAAATGTTTTTAGTTGTAGCCTCCCCTGAATCAAGATTTCTTTGCTGATTCCGTTGATTAAAACAATTTCTTGATGAACATTTGATTGAGCTATTTTTAGAAACAACTTCTTCATATGCATAATGTTGCTGAAATTGTAGCTTGAATAATTTATTCAACATAATCTGAGCTCAGTTTCAGCCTTAAATTTAAAAATATCATTAGTCTTGATTCTCACCGGAGTTCTGATTCACCAGGGTTTCAAAAAGGTAGATCCAGACAGGTGGGAGTTTGCAAATGAATGGTTTCTACGAGGACAGACTCATTTGTTGAAGAATATATTGAGGAGAAAGAATGCTAATAAACAATACGTTTCGCATCATAAACACAAAGAAAATGAAGATGAGGAGCTATTTATGGAAATTGCAAAGTTAAAGCAAGAACAGAAGACCTTAGAACAAAAGCTTGAAAGCATGAATAAGAGGTTAGAAGCAACAGAGAGGAGACCACAACAAATGTTGTCTTTTTTGTACAAAGTTGTCCAGGATCCAGAGAATTTACCTCGCATGAATCTTGAAAATGAAACTTTGAAAAGATTGAGTTGTAATAATGGTGAAAAGAAGAGAAGGCTCATTACGAATTCAGCTACTTCATCACATTCTTTATCAGGATTAGATTTGTCGAATTTTTCTGTCAAGACTGAGTACGAACAAGAAGGCTGCACAAGAAGAAATATCAAAATTATTCTCCCCTGATGCAAACTTGGATGTTGATAAGGGTTTCAAGTCTTCTTCATCGCTGGAGGCATCATCCCCCGAGTGGGTGAGCCAAACATCTATTACTGATACGCCTGTTATCAAGCAAAAACCTGAGAATTGTGCCAGCATTTCTAGTTCTTCGATGATAGGTTCATCTGGCGGAAATGGTGGTTTCGTAGTTGCACCACCGGTTAATGGTGTTGCTATGTATAATAAAAGGGATGGAATGAACTCCAGTTACGCTGAAGGGGTTTTGGATAGGGAGGATGCTAGTCAGCCACCGGCATATCCATTCTCTCTGTTTGGTGGTGGTCTTTAGAGTTAATAGTTATTCCATTTCCCCTTTTTCGTGTAATGAAAGTTCCTTGTGTATGAATTCTACATGTACTTCGAATTTCGTATGTATATTTTCGTATATATGCTGTAAATACTTGTCATAATCACCTCGTATAATTTCAATATAAATGAATTTTAGTTAGATTGTTACACTATCTGTCCATCCCCTAAAAGTATGTTTGGTATGGAGTATTAGATCGAATTGGAAAGTATTGTGAATGAGATTACCTTATTTTTCATCCTTTTTATTTGTATCGAGAAATCTATTGATCAATTCCGATTCTTTCTCTCTTGATTATTTTTCGATCGAGATGTATAAATCACGCTCATGGATTAACAAAAATATTATGAAACCAATTATCGGATTGAGATATTGAAGTTATATGATACAATAATGAAGTATTTGATCACAAGTAAAATAATAAAAGAAGACAAGAAAATATAAGCAAAAGAATTAAAAGATTTTATTGCACCAATAATAATAGAGAAATATACAATTGATCCTAAAGTTTTTGTAATCTCTTTTCTCACATTATAAAATTGTATAAGAGTGCCTAATATTTATAGGGAACAAGTAAGGGAAGTCCCAACCTTCCTAGTAGAGTTGATGATAAAGTGGGTACCAAAAAATCGAGTCCTAAACAAATTCTAACTCCCAACGGGCTTCCAAAATAAAACTTCAACTTGACATAGGACTCTAATAGCATTCCAACTGAATTCTTCTTGACGTGCACTCCAATTAGAATTTTTTAATTATTTCAACAAGGAATTTGGGCCACGCTCAAATTCTAACAATATCCGCATCGACATGAATTCCACTACAACAAACAAAGCTCCAAAATATTCTTCACTTGGAGATGAAAATTCGTCTGCAAGGAATGAATCGACTCTTCAACAATAACCAAAACTGATTTCCCCAACAACACGAAATACTCCACTTTTTCCAATGAATCAAAGTGATAAGTGTAGTTTCTACACTTAATCAAGGTCCTAAATGATGATATTTTACTGTTCTTTGGATAAAATACTACCTAACTTGTGTTATATTTCATTTTGTAGGCAAAACTCAATGTTTGATGAACAATTGGAGAAAAGAATGCAAAGATAGTTGAAAATGGCTCAATTGTATCAAATACAAAGTTTGATGACTGAAATACAAATACTCAAAGTTACGGAGAACATCACGATGAATATTTAAGAGTGTTAGATATCAATTGGATGAGGAAAGAAGTCAAAAGGATGAAATATAGTCTAAGTATTATAACCTATCAACGTAATGCCGAAAAAGTTATGTTTCATATTTTCAGGCTCACATTGAGACCCAATTTTGGCATAGCAAGCTTTCGAATTGGAAAAATGATGTTTCTACAAGAATTGTAGCCCTCTGAGTTAGATTTCCAATTCACTTTGAATCACTTCAATCATATATCGAGCGAGAAAGTTATGATAAAAATACTGAGAATTATTCAACTGCCATAAATTAGGCGAGGGAGAGGTGTGCGCCCCAGACCAAGATAGTCTCGCCTGAGACTGCCTAAACCTCTAAGGCGTGCCCCCTAGGTTACACTAGGCACGCGCCTCAATGCTAAACGGGAAAAAAATCCTACTTTCATTCTTTTGTTTTGGTAACATTTCAATGTAATCTTTTTGGTATCATTTAAATACCAAACTAGGCCAGGATGTGAAGAGACCTCCATTGAACCTGAATTTCATCATATTCTACATATTTTTTAGTCGAAGAACAAGTCTATACATCAATTCAAGGCGAATCATACAAGGATTTTGAAAATTCATAGCCCGATTTCAAGATTTTAGTTAAGAACGTGGATTTCTCCTACTTCTTTCTTATTTTCCAGTGATTTTTTCCAATTATTCTTGTATAATTTAATTATAAGAATGTTAGGCTAAGCTTATCATTGTATTGGATGAATGATGAACTATATTGTTTATTTATTTTAATTCAAAACAATTAATTTAGTATTTCTTGATTTTTTTTGATTGGTTTTGCATTCTCATTGAACTATTTGATTGTTTGATCACCAATTAGATAATAAGTTATTTTTTGTAATGTAGGAATACTAGCAATAAGTTTAGAATGCAGCAAAATCAACACATGGACAATAGGTATTAGAAATAATTTCTATGACATGTGTAATCTTGTGTAATAAATCATGTGATTCAATGCATGTTTTTCATATGAATTCGAACTATGAATAGAATCGGGTCGTGTTAAACATAAGTTTAATATATCACGAAAAAGACTATTGAATAACAGTGGATTATCGATTGTCTTCAATGCATGAATTTACTAGATTAAGAATTAAATTAAATAGTAATAGGGGATTTACAATTTCAATACAAACATTCACATATTAAATAAATACTTTATTTGTTTTCTTAGTTTATGATTAGTATAGAAAATATACAAACCATATCATTTGATTTCATTACACTTCGAATTTAATAGTAACTATTGAACTAAAAATTAGACATTACTCCGCGTGGGAATGATACTCTTAACTCACAAATCTTATTACTTGTATAACGATCTCGTACCCTTACGAGTTTCACGCGAACACCAAGCACTACTCTACTGAACTACCTCAAATTTCCAAAAAAATCATGCTGATTTTAAAATTCACCAAGTTGGGCTGTAACACACCCCAAAGCATAATTAAACCCAAATACTTTTAAAGAAGGCCCATTGCTAGATTGTACACATTCTAGTACACTGAAAGCATACTAAACAAAATTAGCATCCACATGCCTTTTTCAACTGGGTTTGTCTCTAGCAATTGAATACAATGGCACCGCAAGTGATGATGCCAAATCGGTATTATCCATATATCCTGAACTCCACTGAGCATAAATCCGACCCTTTACGAGCTCCTAAAGTCATTTTACCAAATTGAATGTCCACCACGATACTAAATTTGTGATGATTGACTCTTCTAGATTCTATACGACCCTGCATGATGTATAATTGAGATCTTTTCTATCCCTCCAATACAACCGGGTACCTTTACAAACATTTAAAACTCTACCTCTACCAAAGAATCCTTTTGAATCAAGGATAGACAACGAGATGAGATTCTTCTTCAAATCTTGAACATGTCAAACCTAGCCAAGTGTTCTAATTGTCCTATCCAATAGTTTCAATCTGATCGTACCATTTCTAGCAACACAACAATGTGTGTTGTCTCCCATAACCATGACACATTTGGAAACGATTTCATATGTAGTAAACAAATCCTTATTAGGACACATATAAAACACACACGCTGAATCCAAAATCCAATCTTCCTCTTATTTAGACTCGATATGTTAGAAATAGGCAAGAGATCTCCCTCACATATAATGTTCTCTGCAATGTCTGCTTCACCTGAAGTCTCTGATTGCTTCCCATATCGACTTACAGCCAATATTTCTTTATTCTGCAATTTGTAGCAATCCTTCTTCAAGTGCACCTTCTTTTTGCAGAAATTATAAATATGATTACTGAACTTAGATTTCAATATGTCCCTTCCAGAACCACCATGAGTAACAAGGCCTTTTTCATCTCTGGCTTCTGAAACCAGATGCTTCATCTTCTCTTTTGAGAACAAAGCATCATACACTTCCTCAATGGTGAGAGTTCACGACTATACAAGATTCTGTCTCTAAATGAAGAAAACGAATCGGGCAACGAACACAATCGGATCAAGGCAAAATCTTTTTCATCATACTTTACTTCCAAAGTTTTCAAATCGGCGAATGTCTCTTGAAATACAGTCAGGTGATCTTCCAATGATCCTCTTTCTACCATTTGATGAGAGTATAAACGCTACTTGAGATGCAACTTACTTGTCAGACTTTTAGTCATGCAGAATTGCTTTAACTTCAACAATAAAGCAGCTGGTGAACCTTCCTTCAAAATGTCCTGAAGAATAGTATACGATAGATAAAAATGAATGTGAGAAACTGCATTCTTATCCTTCCATAATTTCTTCTTCGCGGTCAAAGTTGCGGGCATCTTGTCAACTCCCAGCAACGCATCATTCAAATCCAACTGTGCGAGTACTGCACGCATCTTAACTTGCCATAGCAAAAATTTAGTGTTCTGATCCAAAAGTAGAATGTCATACTTCATGGAAGCCATCACGAACAAAAACATCGAACAAATCAAACCCCGTGCGCTTGGGGAACTATTGAACCTAAGCTCTAATACCACTTATTATGAAACCAACCACCGAATTTAGATGTTGAAATTATATTGTACAATAATGAAAATATGGCAAATGAATTAAGGTNAGTTTCATATGTAGCAAACAAGTCCTTATTAGGACACATATGAAACACACATGCTGAATCAAGAATCCAATCATCTTCCGATTTAGACTCAATGTCAGAAATAGCTAAGAGTTCTCCATCACTTACAACGTTCTCTACGATGTCTACTTCGCCTGAAGTATCTGAATGTCTACTTGTAGCCATCCTTTCTATATTCTGCAATTTGTAGCAATCCTTCTTCAAGTGCACCTTCTTTTTGCAGAAATTATAAATATGATTACTGAACTTAGATTTCAATATGTCCCTTCCAGAACCACCATGAGTAACAAGGCCTTTTTCATCTCTGGCTTCTGAAACCAGATGCTTCATCTTCTCTTTTGAGAACAAAGCATCATACACTTCCTCTATGGTGAGAGTTCACGACTATACAAGATTCTGTCTCTAAATGAAGAAAACGAATCGGGCAACGAACACAATCGGATCAAGGCAAAATCTTTTTCATCATACTTTACTTCCAAAGTTTTCAAATCGGCGAATGTCTCTTGAAATACAGTCAGGTGATCTTCCAATGATCCTCTTTCTACCATTTGATGAGAGTATAAACGCTACTTGAGATGCAACTTACTTGTCAGACTTTTAGTCATGCAGAATTGCTTTAACTTCAACAATAAAGCAGCTGGTGAACCTTCCTTCAAAATGTCCTGAAGAATAGTATACGATAGATAAAAATGAATGTGAGAAACTGCATTCTTATCCTTCCATAATTTCTTCTTCGCGGTCAAAGTTGCGGGCATCTTGTCAACTCCCAGCAACGCATCATTCAAATCCAACTGTGCGAGTACTGCACGCATCTTAACTTGCCATAGCAAAAATTTAGTGTTCTGATCCAAAAGTAGAATGTCATACTTCATGGAAGCCATCACGAACAAAAACATCGAACAAATCAAACCCCGTGCGCTTGGGGAACTATTGAACCTAAGCTCTAATACCACTTATTATGAAACCAACCACCGAATTTAGATGTTGAAATTATATTGTACAATAATGAAAATATGGCAAATGAATTAAGGTGTGTTTGATAGAGAGTCAATTCCATGGAAAATGAAATTTGTTTTCCATTTTCCCACTTTTCCTTTGTTTGATAGATTTTTTTTCTAGGCAAATGATTTCCCCACTTGAGGCCACATGGTCGCATTTTCTTGCTTTTTCCTTGAAATCATTTTCCCACCACTTAGATGGGAAAATGGTTTTCCAGGTTATTTTTTTATTTTTTTGCAATTGAAAAAAGTTCTAGACACAATGGTAAATTTTTTTATCACTTTTATTGACATTTTTCATGTAAAATAAAGCCAAACGAATGATATTCGGTATAGTAATTTTTTTATATTGCAATTGAAACAAATTTTAGACTCAACGGTAAACAAAATTTCACTTTAATGGACAATTTTTATGAAAAACAAAGCCGGCGGATACCAATCTTTTAACATTACCCATGTGAAAAATTATACCAATCAAATACAATTAATTACAATTCTCAGTAAAACAAATTTTAGGCAATTCAATTCACTGGAATTCATTTTCTTTCCACCCAAATTCCATCTTTACAATTAAACGGACCCTAAGAGATTGTATAGTGCATAATATTTATAGGAAACATGTAGGGAATGTCCAAACACTCCTAATAGAATTATTGATAAAGTATGATACCAAAAAATCGAGTCCAATACAAATTTCAATTCCTAATGAGCTTCCAAAATAAAACTTCAACTTGACATAGAACTCGAATAATATTCCAAACTAAATTCTTATTGACGCGCATTTCAATTAGTTTTCTTTAATTATTTCGACAAGGAATTCGGATCACACCCAAATTATAACAAAAAAAAATATATATGTAAAAGCTCTATTTGCCTTTGTCATTTTATTAGTCTCTCGTTCATGGATTAACAAAAATTTGTAAAAGCTCTATTTGCCTCATTCATTTATAAAGTCTTTTTTTTTTTTCCGTGTGGCATCGTCACTCTGGATTATTTGTTAGCTAGTCAAATTTCAATGAAAACCACGCTATTGAAAGAAATAAAATGTCCAAATTTGAGATTTATAATATTATCATAAGGGGGTGGCCATTGTGAACTTGCATATTCACTCAACTTTGTTTGGATTCTATGAAAAAGATGTGTATTGGCAACAACTTTCCCTATCTTCAAATTTCCCTTTGTGACAAGATAAGGTTGCTTTACAATGTTGCAGGAAGTACAGTACAACAAAAGAAAAGATTGTTCCTTAGATAAACAAAATCAAGACATCTTCTGATGAAGGCATCTCAACCTTGACATGAGTTAGATTCCTGTGTTGAAACATAAATCTTTACACAATACTTTTATTCTTATTCTTAACCCTATAGAACCTAGTCATTAAGTCAGGGTATTTTTTTTTTAAACAAAAAAGGGTCTATTTTCCCACTTTTCTCAATCTCTTTTCGTTACAAAAAAATGAACCCAACGATTGATCCGGGAACCTCTGAATTTACGAGTTTCATGGCAGGACAGGCAAGGATTCTAACATTTTCACATTATAGTATTATCTTCGTTCAATTTCACATTTTCCCGATATCAGAAAGTTTCTCTGAATATTTTCTAGCATCGAGGAACATTTTAATCAGTCTATATGTTTTCAAGAATCTCGCATGACTGCTAATAATAGCCATGCAACCGGCTGCTGAATTTGAACATGTGAATTCTTTTTGAGAAAACAGGTATGGATGGTGTTGAGGATTAATCTTGACTGCAATGCTTGTTGCAGAAAAATGAGAAGAATCCTTCTCAAAATGAAAGGTAACTAAAGTTATGTTATTGAATATTTTCTTTTCTTTTGATGGCCAATTAAGAACTCGAAACTTATCTTCTTCTTTTTTTTTTTTTCTTTAATTCTTTGCATTGTTCGAAGAAATTGAGACACACTCGATAGAGAAGCAATATTGCAGGGTAATTGTCTGTGGAAGGTTTATACCAGCAGATGTAGCGATAAAAATAAGGAAAAAGATGAAGCGCAGAGTTGAGATTCTGGAAACTCAAGTATACAGCAATATTGATGAACATACAGAACAAATGCCGGGCCACGTCCCAGGCCATATCCTAACATAGCATGCATAGAATTTTCTGAACTTAGAATTCCATTGAACAAACTTGTGTATTCCAAGACAGAATGACAGAAAGAGTACTGACCGATCCATTTGTTTCCAAAATTTAGTTGTAATTATGTAATTAATAGATGATTTCGGAATTCTCTGTGCAGCTGCAGTTCATAAATAGATCCATCCCATTACATAATACATACAGTTTTTGCACTTATACGAGGGATAATTGCAGCAGCGGTACCAAATCTTTCATTTAGTAACAGAGTTTGTCCAGACCTTTCATTTGTGCCATCACAGTACCAAATCTTTCAAAATGTCGCAAACAAAGTCCAATAGATGATTTATGTTAGTTTCACCGTTAGTAGACCAAATAATTGACATTGACATTAATTTTAACTAATTTTAAAAGGTTAAATTGATAACTTTATATTTTTATAATAAAATAACCAAAATCAAATAATTAAAATTAAAAAATAAAATTCCACCTGCTTCTTCTCCATCCACTCCACACACCCCCACCCCAAATCTGGAAAATAAAAACCCAGAATTTTTTGCTTTTTGATTCTTTTATTATTTCCTTTTGATTTTCATATCCTAGAATTTATTTATTTATTTATTATTATTTTAAATAACAAAATACAAACTTAAAGGTACACAAAACTAAGGACAAATTCACATAAAGCTAAAGAAAATGGGGCTAGGGATACTTCCTTGATCATTGTAAATGTGAATTTGAAGATGATGGAGTAAAAGAAGTATTGACCATGCATAGGCTCCTTGTGTCCTGTAAAGGCGATGAATAACTAATATTATTAAAAGTAATAAAAACTCGAAAAAGAAATTTCTGATCTAATGTATAAAGCGAAAGAAATAAATAAAAAGGAAGAATTGTTGGGTTGCCTCCCAACCAACGCTAATTTATAGTCTATAGCTCGACTTTACTTCGATAAGTTCATGGTGGTTCAAAACGAAGGGTTTCACCAGTACACTTCTTGCAATTTTCAATTATGCATCCTCTTTTAGCTCTCCACACTTTGAATTCTCCGTTCTCATCTCTATCTATAAATCCCCCAAATTTCGATTTTCTCTTCTAACACTTTTGTTGAAGGGATGGTACATCTTCATTGATACACTGACACTCGTTGAGGACTGATGGTTGTTTAGGTGGATTATATAGTTTAAAAACTTCTTGCTCCTCATCTACCATCAATATTAACTCCCCTTTCTCCATATCAATCAAAGTTCAACATATTGTCAGGAATGGTCTCCCCAAAATTATTGGAATATTGTTATCTTCTTCTATGTCTAGAATGAGGAAGTCTGTTGGGAAGATGAATTTCTCCACTTTAATCAACATGTCTTCAATAATCCCTCGTGGTTGGGTAAGGGATCTATCAACTAGCTGCAGAGTCACTGTTGTTGTTTTAGCCTCTCCCAAACCAAGTTTTCTAAAAATAGAAAATGGCATCAAGTTAATACTCACACCAGTATTACATAAAACATTAAAACTACCGGTGTTTCCAATTGAAATGGGTAAGGTGAAACTCCCTGGATCCTTGAGTTTGAGACACAATTTCTTTTGTAATCTTGCACTGCTCTCCTCTGTTAGTGCTACAGTTTCAAATTATGGAAGCTTTTTCTTAATATCATGTCCTTCAAAAACTTTGCATAATTTGAAATTTGTCATACTGCGTCTATAAACTAGATATTAATGTGGAGTTTCCTTAGCACATCCAAAAACTTGTCAAACTGGTGTCTCTTCAACCTTTGTGGGAATGGAATAAGAGGCTAGTAAGATTTGATAGGAAAAGTTGCCTTAACCCGTGGTGTATCTAAACTCTCTTAGTAGATGCCTCTATCGTTTGTTCAACTTGTTCCATTTGCTCATCATCTGAAGAAGGTACTGTTTCCTTACTCGCACTCGGTCGCTTGATATGTAATTCCGGTAATTGCACCCCACTCCTGGTGGTGATTGCCTTCACTGCTTGATCCTCAATTCTTTTATTTCTCAACATACTAATGGCCATTACCTGCTCTTTGGGATTAGTCTCAGTATTGCTTGGCAGGGTACCTAGTTCTATGTTTGTCATAGAAAATGTCATCTATCCAACTTGAGTCTCCAGATTTTTAATATCACTTTGATCTCGAAGAGTTGTTTCGGTCGTCCTCATGAATTGATTGTTAGGCTCCATGTATTGATTTGTTTTCTCCATAAATTTATCGAACATCTCTTCCAGTTGAAATTTCTTCTCCTGCTGCTGAAACTAATCATGTTGCCTATTCTAATTAGCCACGAGGCATTTGGGTATTTTCTTCAACCTGGGTTATCTGAACCACTTGTTCCATGCCTTGTGCCAGAATAAGACAATTTGCTGTGTTATGATCTACTCAACACTCCTCACAACTTGGCTTTTTGGCTTGTGCAACGTTAGCTGTTCGTGATATGCTCTCCACCTTATGAAATGATGAGTGTATCTTCGCAGATAAAGCTGAGTAAGCATCCCCCTCATATACACTTGACACTTTCCTTTGAACAACACGTTTAGAAGCCCAATTTCTGAAAGTAGTTGCCACCATTTCGAATAATTTCAATGCGTCATCATTTTTTTGTTGATAAGCAGCCATTAGATGAAGAATCCACCATACTTTTGAACGATGGAAGCAATCCCGCATAGAAATATTAGACATGGAGTCCTTTGCTAATACCGTAATGAGGACACTTCCATAGAATATTCTTAAATCGATTCCAAGCTTCATCAAAAGATTCATTCATTTTGGCGAAAAATAGATATGTCATGTTTCAGTTTCGCTATCTTAGCCGGTAGAAAAAACTGTACAGAATTTTTTAGCTAGGCCATTCCATGTGTTGGTGCTGGCAATAGGTTGAGAGTAACCACTCCAGTGCTTTATCATATAGTGTGTGTGGGAACAGTCATAGTCTAACAACATCATCTGAAATACCCTAATATCAAAAATGTTGACACATCTCCAAGAATCGGGAGACGTGTGTATGAGGATTTTCTTCAGCTCTACCATAAAACTGATGTCTATTCTGGAAAAATGTATAACTTTGTCTTCAGCTGGAAATTAGGCATCCCAAACGGAGGGTAGACGATGCCAAATTGACACTAAATGTCTGTGGTATCATGAAATCACCAACCAGCATGTTTCCCTCATCAACAATTTCATCTTCATTGACTTGAACCACTTGTTCGTTTTGCTCGTTAGCCATCTGTACTTGCTGTTTTTGGTCTTTTTGTTGTGCTACTCTTGCTTCCCTTAGCTTACGATGAAAGTTACATTCAATTTATGTATCAGCTGGACTCAATTCACCATCAAGTGACCTTCGCATACAATCTCTAAAAGAGAAATAATATTAGCACTTAGATACTAAAGTGAAGTGAAATAAAAAAAAATGTTCGAATTAATGTTGAGGTAAATAAAATCAAACTAAACTCAATCCCCAGTAGCGGCGCCAAAAACTTGTTCACGAAATTATGTTTGTTCGTTTTAAAACCACCGCAAGTGTACAATTCGTTAACAAGTAGTAAAATGGATTTTGAGTCCAAGTATCATTCCCACAAGAATTTATTAGTTCTAATTATAATTATCTTGACCTTAACCAAAACAATAAAAATGAGAATGTTCGTTTTGATGAGATTATAACTAAATTAATGTTAATTATGCAAGTATAAATGAATTAACCAACTAAATGCAAATTGGCGATGAATGTGATTTGATGTGTTTTCTAATATGTGATGAATGTACTAGGATCACAAATCCCTATATAATAATCNCTTAGACACCATGATGAAATATTGATGAATCAATGTTCCTAAATTATTCAACACTCTCTCTTGAGTAATGTCAAACATATTCTCAAATATGATCCGACTATATCTCTATGACGGATACGAACATACAAGAATGCATGAACTTTTATGAACACTTAAAAATTCACACAAGGCATAGCGGTATATTTCTATCCCCTATCGGACCCTATGACAATTTATATATGTCAAACATATTTCCCTTCTTTCGAATGCATGAAATAAGCAACAACACTCACAAATACGTGCACAATTATGGAGAAACTAAGATCATATAAATCATTCAAATATCCAAAACGTGTTTTTCTTGTCAAGAATGTAAAACTAAGAAATAAAAATCATATTACATAGTTCATCGTTCTCCTAACACAAATAAATCTAGCCTAACATGGTGAGAAGAAAAAATCAGAAAAACAATGAAGAAACGACGTCACCAATTAAATTCTTGAATTTAATCTTCACGTCGTGGTGTTCTTCTTCTTTGCGTTCTTGCCTTTTTTCTCTCTAAAAACCTTGATAAAACTCCTCCTTCTCACTTATGGATGTCTCTAGGGTTTTAAAAGACGCCCCAAAATTCGTTTTCATAAAAGTTCTATTGAAATAAGGAAATCATTTTGTTGCGATTTGGCCTGGGCGGCACCCAATATAAAATGGGGCAGTCGCCCATGCTTAAAAAATAACTCATGTTGATGGCTGAGCGGTCGCCCAAGCAATATAAATGGGCGATTGCCTAATTATAAAACTTTCGTGAATTTTTTTTCCAGCCATTTTGTTCATTATTTCTTCCATCTTGGTCATCTACATCAAATTACTTCAGTTTTAGTCTTCAACTTTTACTCAAATGCATATTAGTCCTCAAAATTTCATCAATTGGCCGATTTATCCTTCTTTCTTTTCCAATTGCTTAGAAACAGGTCAAAAACTGAAGTAAGATAAAAATAACCAAAGTTAAGTAAAATGCAATAATAAAACGACACAAAAACTTAGTAATATGGCCCCGAATAAGTGCACAAAAATATACTTATCTGGGAAACTCCAACTAGGTAAAAATTTTGGGCACTTTGTCAGTCAACAATCCACCATAAACGAATTAGACTTATAGTCTGTTAGACTCGACTACCACTAGTACTTTCTGACCTCCTGACAGTAATTCCCACAGCTCTCCTGGATTTCATGCTCCTGCACCAATTCCCAGTAGTTGTTTTCAAAGCCCTCCTGGATTGTGTGATCCTGCAGTAACTCCCGACTTTATGAATTTGTCTATCTCCTGTAAATCAATGAAGAACTCCACGTTCTTCAACAACTGGAACTCCAGTCACTTTTCCTTGATTTTCAGAACTTTGACATGTGTAGGAAACACCAGTTTAGTATTTGGATTATGGATTTAATGTATTTCACCACCAACAATAAATCAAGTATGAAGGTTGAAAGCTAATTTTATGAAGAGAATATGAAGAATATATGTTTGCACAATGATCAACCTTAGAATTTATGTTCAGAGAAGTTTGGTATTTATAGTTTTGGTTTTGGGGTGGCCGATATGTAGGACGATTGACCCTACATTGTTTAGTAGATCTTGATCCTAAGGCATACCTGACCTTTGGTTCAGGATAAATAGTATTATGAGCTTTGTTAGTGATCGGGACGAACGTGGTCTTGGATGTACTAGCAGTAGAATCACCATTATGAACGTAACCCAGATCATTCATATTTTCAGTAGGCTTGTTCATCCCCCAACAGATTATCCAGCTTTTGTGAACCACTCATGAATGATTGGAATTGAGTGTTAGATTTTTCAAGTTCACTTGTTAAGGATTTAACTTTTGCTTCCAAGTTTTCATTAACAAGTTTCGAGTCCTGAAGATCACCTAAGAGTTTTTCTTTTTCTCTTTCCAGATCATTAACGTTTTTAGGACAACTTTATTGACCTTTTTTATCTTGTCTGAGAGGAGTTTGTTAACACGATAAGATTCGTGAATATCTGGTTCATCCTCCGACTCTTCCTCAAATATTTCACTTCGTTCATCACCTTTAGCCTTACCAATCTCCTTCTCAGACTCTATTGTAGCAATAGAAGTGAATGCCATGAAATTCTATTCATCCTCACCACCAGATGTATCACTATGAGAACTAGAATCTGATTCCTCATCGCTCAAAGTCACTGCTAATGCCTTACATCTTTCTTTAGTTGCACTTCTTTTCATATTAGGACATTCATTCCTATAGTGATCATAACCCTGACACTCTGAATAGATTTATTTTTCTTAGCGGGGGTCCTAGAGTTATTTCTCTTACATCTATCTTTCGAGACTTTGTTAGGGATTTCATTTTTTCGTTCTTGAGGATTCCTCATATTCCTCACCTTCTAAATTTTTTTAACGAAATAAACTATTTCATCGTCCCTAAGCGTCTCAGCATCAGTAGACTCACTTTCTTCTTCTCTAATAGTTTTCATGACAATGGATTTAACCTTTTTAGGTTGAGAAATGGTGAATTCATAAGTTTGAAGGGATCCTACGAGTTCTTCAATTTTTACTGCATTTAGGTCCTTACTTTCTTCAATAGCAGTGACTTTAGGCCAAAACCTTTCAGGTAGGGATCTAAGGACTTTACTAACAATCTTGGGCTCGGGGATCCTTTCACCTAGGTTGAAACTTGAGTTGACTATGTCATTAATCTTAGCATAGAAGTCATCAAATGATTTATCGTCCGCCATCCTAATTTCTTCAAACCTAGAGGTTAACATCTGCAGTTTAGAATTTTTCACAATTTTAGTTCTTTCGTGTGTGGTTTATAAAATATCACAAACTTCTTTAGCAGTCTCACACACCGACACTCTCCTAAACTCTTCCGCAGACATAACCATGAATATGACATGTAAGGCTTTGCTATTCCAATTACACTCATCTAAGTTCGTTTTAGTCCACAATGAAATATTAGTAGGTTTGACTACACCAGCAATAGTAGTTGAAGGTGGATTCCACCCAGTTTGAACGCTCATCTAAAGTTTTAAGGAAAGCTCTCATTCGAACTTTTCAATAAGCATAACTGCTTCCATCAAAGAACGGATGCACAGACAAATACTGACTTGTTTAGAAATTAATAGGGGTTAGGAATTGAATTAAGACTCTGATACCAATTGAAAGTTGCGTTATTCGACCCTAACAATAACCGAGGGGGAAGAATAGGTAATAATGCAGAATTAAAATACTTTAAGGATTAAATAGCAACAAGTTACTAATTTAATTGTTATTCTAGATGGTTAACCATGCAAATCAGTTTTTTCTATGTTTAAATACCGCAAATAAAGTAAGCAATAAAGAAATACAAGAATGATTACGAACAAACCCAACTGGATAAAAACTTCGGGCACTTTGCCAGTCAACAATCCACTATAAACGATTCTTTAATTTACAGTCTACCAGACTAGACGACGACACACACTATCTAATCTTCTGACTACAATTCCTATAGCTCTCCTAGATTATGTACTTCTGCACCAATTCCCAGTTGTAATTTCCAAAGCTCTACTAGATTCTGCTATCCTGTAGCAACTTCTAACTTTGTAGAATCATCTATCTCCTGTAGATGCACGAAGAACACCGCGTTCTTCACCAACTGGAACTTCAGTCACCTTTCCTTGATCTTCAACAACTCTGACAGATATGGAGGAAGCAGTAGTTTGGTATTTAGATTGTGTATCTGATGTTTTTCACACCAAAAGCCAATTATAGGATGAAGGTTGAAGTCAAATATATGAAAAAGATCTCACAGCATAAGTTTCTCTCAATGTTCAACCTTGTAAAATATGTTCTGTGGCTTTAGAGTATTTAGAGGTAGACTAAGGAATGATTGGGTCGGGCAAAAAGCCTTTAAAAAATGAATTAAAATTTTTCGGACAACATCGTCGCTTGAGCGAGGGCTCAACGATAGTCGAGAGACAGTTTGTCGCTCGAGCGAAGGAAAGGCGACAGTTTAATGATGAAGTTTATGTTTTTGAAGCTTGAGCCAAACGTTGGCGACATTCTAGCGAAAATCCGCACCGTTTGTTTCCTTCTTTTTCCATTCTCGAACCCTAGACCTAAAAACCATACTTTTGACAAATTGTACATTACACCTTGATTTTTTTACAACATATCAAACTTTGTCCTTTTGTTCAGAAAATAGCCAATTACATAACTTCAAATACCTAACAAAGATGTATTAAATCATCAGAACATTCAATTGGATCATGTAGAGCACACAAATTATTCATGACGTTTGTAGGGCTTTACAATAATTGCTAGTTGTGATAAATTCCAAATCCTTCTCCCCAATAACCATATGAATAATACATTGATTTAATTAGTTGAAAAACAATAAACTCCAAACAATCATTTAAATCCAAAAAAACATTTGATGTCCAAATATGAAAATTAATATCAAAACTTTAAAATATATGGTTCAATGTTATCCTAGAATATATATTGTTGACCTCGAAAATTGTGACGCTGACGTGAACAACAGATTCCGAGCCCACTCATGCCAACTCAAGCAAATTCTAACGAGTTTTGATCAGAGTACCGAAAGGAAGTGAGGAACACGTGAATGCGGAAGATGTTTCATGACATGAGACACAAGGTTTTGAGCTCCGGCGGGTGAATCAAAGATGATTGTGCTAACAACAATCACAATCAAATGCATATGATTATCCGTAAAGATCAAGCTAATAAATATGGAATAAGCAAGATGATATATTGCTATTTTTTCCTCTTAAATGGTGTGTGTTAGAAAAAAATGCTTGTAAGATTGTTTTTGTATTTCTTTTTTAGATTTCCTAAGATTCACTTTTCATTTACAAAGACTACCTATTTAAAGCATTTTGGCAGATGTATTGTCCGTTGTATTAGAACCATGTGACCTCATCTCCTTGTCTAAGGCTTCACATCACTGTCTGTCATACAATAAATAAATTGACAATTGATCAGCCACCATATACGTTAGGCGACACATCTGACATTTTTTATTACAAATGTTACATCAATCATTCCTAAATATTGTCTACAAATCTTGTAAGAAATGACTTCAGTTTTTGGAGATTCGAATGAACTAAGGCCTCGGTTGGAGGAAGTTTTGTATTGATCCTGTATGTGAAGAGCTTTCTCTTCTTCTATGACTTATTTAGGTAGCACTTCGACTTAATAGGAAGCCCTTTGGATTTACATGATTCGGCCATTTAGGTAGTGATTCGGCCAGTTGACTCTTTGTTGACTTTTTTTTCCCACGTGGATTGCCACGTGGCATTTTGACTTAAGCATCGGCGAAACATATACAACTAGTTAAGCACCATAATACAAGAAAACATATTAAATTGATACAATATCACTAGAAATAAAGTGAAGAAGAAAGATGAGAAACAATCTTGAATCTTGAGTTCCTTCTAGGGTTCTTGATCAATCTTCATGATATCTTCTTCTTCTCCTCCTCCTCATCCTTCTTCTTCAACTCCAAACGATAATGTATGAAAATACTTAGGAATATGTGTTTTGTATCATCATTTCTTCAAAGCTTTGCAAATAATATGTTGATGGTTCCTTTTTTACTCTCTTTGTTAGAATTATGTATATTGTCCCAAGAGCCTCCTCAGCTTCCTCCCATTTTAAACTATAGATGAAGAGTTGTGTTTATAGCCCAATTATTAGGTAAAAGTTCATACCCTAATTGCTTTTCAAGAAGATGTTGAATTGTAGTATAGAGCTCTTGAAGCTATACAAACTAATATTTGTTGCCTTGTAATAGCAAGGCACAAGATTTTACTCTTGTTGCACTTTGGTCTTTGAATTTTTTTTAAGCTCGAGTTCCTTCCTATTTGCACATTGGGTCTCTCATCTTTAAATTATCACATCATTCATAATTGATCCAATGCAATTTTTAAAGTTTGCAATTTAGTCCTCAAACTTTTTGAACGGTGGATTTAGCTTCTAAAACTTGCGAATCACTTTCGATTGCCATCTTAATTCTTCATGGTCATCACATGCAGCTTGTTTGATCATTAACTGCTCCAAACTAACTTCAATTTAAATTCTAATGTATTTTTCACGCTAATTACATCCAAATGCTTTTATGTTGGAATTTACCTAGAATTAAGACAATTGTTACTAAATCATGTAGATATTCACTCAATTAGAAATAAATAATCGAGTATAAAATTATGAATAAGTGCATAGAATATATTTACTCTATAGAATTAGAACTAGATGAGTTGTAGTGGTGGTGGTGGTGGTGCCAGGTTTTTGGCGTGAAGGTGGTGGCAATTGGTTATGGGTGTAGGTTTTTTCCGATGGTTCATTTTTGGATTTGTGTATGGTGTTTTAGGCATATGGTTTTTGAAGTTGTGCTTTTAGGTCGATAACTATGTAGCTCGATCTAGTGCTTGGTTGTAGTGCTTGTGTTCGGAGAAAATGGTGGCAATTTGCCGAAGATGAGCTCGGTGGTTTTTTGGTAGCAATGGTGTACGATGATGATGGTGGTGGTGGTGGTGGTATGTTTTAAAAGTTTCACCATATTTTCAATATTTTTTAAAATGGCCTTTTTCAAAATGCACATTTACATGTGACTACATTTTCAATTATCCTATATTGTAATTTCCATAAATTTAATTTCGATTCTTTTGCTTTTCTTCATCAATCCAATGGCAAGAGACTCCATTGAACACAAACATTGAAAGCGTCACCTAAGTTTGATTTTTCCGAAAAAAGGTGTCTAAATTTTTCACTTTGTCAAAGTTTGACAAGCTTCCAATGATATACCCACTGTGGTATATTCACTACACCAAAAAAGAGCTTTTGCAGGGCCAAAAAATATTACAAAAGACTTTTTGCAGCGTTTATCCAAGTGTTGCGAGGGTCGGTGTTGCCGTTGAGGGAAGACATTTTACAGCGTTTATTCACCGTTGCGAAAAAGTCTTTTACAGCGTTTTTTAAACGTTGTGGTACACTATTTTGCAGCGTTTTTTCAACGTTGTCGTAGACCCTTTTTTTTTTACAGTTTTCTATGGTAATTAACCCACAAAATTGAAAATGACACTGAACAAATTTTGGAATTGCATATAAATTGATAATTTCATTACAAATTTTGGAATCAATACAACATTAAAATGTGATACAACACAACCTATCTATTGATAATTTCATTATAAATTTTTGAATCAATACAACATTACAATGTGTTACAACACAACCTATCTAAAAATAAGTAATGATTAAAGAGCGAAACTATAATAAACTAGTTACAACACAACCTATCTAAAAATGAGTACGAATTAAAGAGTTCATGTTACATCCTCTATAAAGCTCGAAACTACAATAAACTATCCAAACTACAAATTGCACAGAAACAATGACACAAATATAAAACCAGCCTTTCATCTTTCTCTTCCTGAAGGGTATCATCCATTCTTGATTTCTTCCTTGCATGTTCCCTTTCTGGTCTTACCTGCTGTCTTTTATTTTATATTTCATGTGTAGTTCTCTTTCTCATAATCCATCCAATGAACTGTCTATAAACACAAATAACAACATGTTTCAACATAGATAAAACATCTGAATATAATGGAATGGAGCAAACAGAGTGAAAATATTGTTTGATAGCTTCCATGTGTGTTAAAACACTAGGGGGATCCAATGAAATATAGATAATTATATTCAAATGCTACAGGCCAACTCTTCAGACTTACCTAATGGTCTTGAAAAACAGTTGGAACATCTCACCAATTAGTGCATCACACTCGATGTCGACCATCATTAGGCATGACCTCACACTGGCCACGGTTTGAAGAATTTGCAGGGCTCTCTCATAAGTGCGACCAAACTTACAGGACAATTTCTCAAATGCGGTCCATAAATAATCCAAAAATTCCCTGTCATCAGCAACCTTAGACCAGTTAGTAAATGTGCAAATACCTTAGATGTGGAAAGAACATACATACATACATACATATAGATATATATAGAGAGAGAGTGAGAGGGAGAGGGAGAGGGAGAGGGAGAGAGAGATAAATCTCCAATTTGAAATTATATAATTTGCACAAGGAACAAGAATAAATGGATTCTGACAACCTTTATGCAATCATCACTATAAGGGAATTCTAGAGTTACTTGGTAAATGATGACCTGCTCGTATGCTCTCAACTTAAAAACAAACAACCTCCAATTAGCTGGCTGCCATGTTCCTGCTTGCCTTCTTGGTCATCCTTTTGTGATATAAGAATCCTTCTCCTGAAAGAAAGTGTTCCCCAAATTCTGTAATTCTGCAATCATGATTGAACTGCCATAGATTGAAACTCACTTGGCATAATTGTGACGTTATCCAATTTCACAAATAAAGATAAGACTGAGAAGCACGATTTCATGAAAACAAAATTCTATAAATTTTATTTTCTCAAAAGCGTTGCTAGTTTACCAGGGTCTTTCACTCCTTCAACCTTTCCCGATGCTGTGGCCAGGAAAAAAATCTGCTTATTTGACAGTTGCAGGATTAGAACACTCTCTTTGGCAACATCAATACCCCATTCCTGCGATCTCAAACAAATTAACATTACCTTGAGAAAAAGAGGAGTTAATATGCATGTGATCTGCAACTTGATTGTGAAACAGAGCACATCATAGAGAGTAAAATGATAGAAACTCCCATTACAACCATGTTGATCCTTACAGTGATCAAGGACTCAACCTATCAAGGCTTAAGCATCAAGATGCAATTAGAAAAATATACCCATATAATAATGTTTCTAATTGTTTGAGCAGAAAAGCAGATTCTGTGTATCTAACATTCTTAATGTGATCTAGAAGCTTTATGCAATGATACTTGAAACACGTTAGGAAGCAAAGTGATGAGCTGAGTCAGGCCTTAGCTAAGTGATATGGCATGTATCGACATTTGTTTGGCCTAGGTGTGAGGACAATCACACATAATCACACAGGTGCAACCAAACTCTCTCTGAAGTTTTTTGAGGAAATAAAATTGCGAAAATATAATAAAAGAAAAGCACATTTGGCACAACCTGGCACTCTGCTTGGGAAGAAATGAACAATCTAGCAGATGGAATTTGACTTAAAGTGCCAGAATTCCATCTTTGGCCTTAAGCAAACTCTAAAGAGCATAAGAAAGAAGAGTTCGTTGTAAAACGCTAAAGCAAACAAACCTTTTTCTTCTTTACAAGTTTAAGGATTTTGATAATGCATTTCTCATTGTTGGCGTGCACTCCCTCGAACACCTCGCTATATTTCCCTCTTCCTACCTTCCTCACTACCTCGTAATCATCTTGCTCCCTGTTAGACCCAAAAATTAAATTAAATAATAAATTCCCTCCTTCATAGAATATAAAATTAATTTAACTAGCTACACATCCCCATTGAACTGTAAGGACTCGTAGTCCCAATACTCATTGGGGCGGATAACATTGACGTCGGTATAGATCTGAGCCTTGGACGGGCCGCTAGGACGGCGGATGGATTTCCCTATCTTCTACGCCAGTTTTTCAGGTACATAAATAGCGAGGCCGCGTCCGAGAGAAGATATTTGCGATGGCATCTGAGGCGGTGGCGAGGCTGGTTGTTTTAGCTTCTGCTAGTTGTGGTGTTGGTGTGTGATGGAAAGCGAGGCCCCGGAAGCTGCGTTGTGGATGACGGTGAATAGAATTGGGTATCCAATTGTAAACCTAAGACGTCCTGGACGGGTCGGGTTAACCCGATCCACAATCAATTTAGGGAAAATTACATAGGTCCAGGTGTTTAAAGTTTATAATTCAAAAGTCAGGGACCAAACTTTATTTTTTCAAAATTCAGGTGATATAAAACCCTAACCCTAATTTTTCAATCACTTCCCTTCCCTCCTCCCCTCCTCTCTTCTCTCTCTTTCTCTCCC
>CAIGRF010321689.1:7649-33350 GCA_903798235.1 Fraxinus ornus | reverse complement strand
TATTATTATTAATATTAATTGTGAAATTAAAACCTGATTTTTGATTAAATAAAGTATAAATCTGATTTTTTAAAATGCAAAAGAAAAGGTTTGGTTTGGTGTAATTACCACATAATAATTATTTTATTTTTTAATCATTTTTGAAATTATTTAATGGGTCAATTAGACAGTAGAATATGACTGTTTTAATTGTCCAGTATTAACAACCCATTACCATTGGCCATAAAATCTGCAACTTAATACTGGATCATGGTGGAGGAACTTACATCAATTTCTGCCTATATAAACAAACATTTGGGCAGTAGAAAAGGACAAAAACAACGAGATTATCTCTTCCTATACAGTAAAATATTATTCTTTATTTTACATATTTCTGGAGTACATTTGAGAGTTCTGAAAATCATTTGTGATTGCTGCACAATTGGGTTATTTGATCATTGTATCCTAGAGGTGATTGTCCACGGAGGTCGCAGCAGTTATCGATCGGCAATTTCACTTTAGAATATCATGATGTGACGAGACTCGATCAGTCGATAAGTTTTTCTGCATTTACGGTATTGCAACTAATAAATTTTCTAACATTTCAAAGTATACAAATCGAACTTATGAAGAAGGTCAAGATCGAAATCACACATTCAAGAATTTAAAAGCTAAACTTTAGAGCAAGATCAATGAATTGATTTCTTAGATAAAAGTGTAAAGTACTAACACTTTAATATTTGGTAATAAATGATTAAGCTCAAAATCATTCTATATATTAAAAATAATTTTGTGCATTAAAAGTTATTCTAATGCAATGATTTGATCAAATATTAAAATGACTTTTAACAATTATATTTAAACTTGAAAAACATATTTTATTTTGAAAGGTAAGTTAAAAATACTTTCTAAAAGTCCATATCTTTCAAAATCTTTGAATCGAAACAAATGGGGACAAAACGTAAAAAGATCGAAACTGTCGAGCGGTGACTAGTCAGAAAAGGCGGTCGACCGACTAAAAGAGGTGGTTAATAGGAAGTTTCTAATAGTCCAAAATTTGACCATTCTGACCTTTGATTTTTACTGTATAGGAGATATAGTCTCAGCATACGCTGCTATCCAATAATCAGTCACGTAATAAGGAGAGCATATTGTTCTCGCTGCGAAGCTTTTATACATAGCCATCGCGACTACATGCTCACATGGAAACTCACAACAAGTGCATGTGTTATCAGTTAAGTCCACCATGTATGCCATAATACGTGCACATTTAACGGAGAAGCGCAACTCAGTTCGACATTCAACTTTCTCTTAAACTATGCAGCCTTAAAAAGTTTATCTTCTTGAGCCGGGTTAGCACGCTCGGGCAACTTTGTGATTCTACACGTCGATCGTGAGACCACTGCTGCAACTTATTACAAATGTTCTCAATCATTGTGAGGATTGGTAACTCTCAATCCTTCTTGAATAATGCATTGAGAGATTCTCATTGTTTGACGTCATCACGTTGTATCGACGTCCTTGAAAATATGATTGCGCCCAGTGTTCAATCCTCATTTTTGTTAGATACTCCCATGCCGGTAATGATTTACTTCATATTTCCATCATGAACTTATTACACTCTTCAACACTATAAGTTTCGACCACTCTCCTGAATAATGAAACGATGCCTTTACCTCGGTACTTAGTATTCAGGTTGCCTTAAATATGGTACATGCAATATCCGCGATGTGTCTCGGGAAAAATTTCAGTGATACCATTTATTATAGATGGTCCCTGATCAATTACAAAGGCAAGGTCCTCAACTTCCCCAATCATTTCCCTCAACTTTGTGATGAACCAACGCTTTGACAGATCATTCTCGCTATCGACTATGCCAAATGCAAGAGGGTAAATTTGAACGTTGATATCTTGACATGTAGCAATAATTAACTTGCATTTGTATCTAGCTTTCAGATTTGTACCATTGATAGAATTGGGGTCGTATCGCATTTCGAAATCCCCGAATGTATTGTCCAAGTGCCATGAAGAAAAATCTAAAGCAATTCTCGCCCTTTATCTCAATAAAAAAATACCGAGCTAGGATTAATTGTTCCCATGTTATGGCAATAACTGGCCAATTTAGTATAGCTCTCCTTGATCGAGCCCATTAAATCCTCCAACGCACATTCTTTAGTCTTCCATGCCTTCGGTAGCTCATGATCACTCCATACTCTTGACGAACGTTGTTAATGATGTTCGAAGGTCTGTAGATCGTCCATGGGTCCTGATACTTGTGCATTATTTGTCGACTAATAAACCATGTCCGAGTTTGTTTGTGATCATTTCGACGAATTTTCACTTCGCCAGTATGTTCCCGATTATACTTGAGAACTACAAAGAACTCATTCGTGTCCGTTTTCGTCGCTCGCAAACGCCAACGCCAACTATCGTCGACAATGACTTATTTGATTTCTTAACTTTGAACTCAAAGTTGTATTTCAATGCAATTCGATGCGCAGCTTCCTACAAATCTTTCTTTGTTTCAAATAGTTGCTCGACATACAAATCATCATCATCGAGAACCACACGTGAAGAATTAGATGACGGTTCACTGGTTCCAGCCATGCACTCCCATCCCACTCATGTATCCAATAGGATAAAGCAATCAAATCCTCATTTGTACATTAAATGTCGTTCTCGTTGTTGTGAACTACCGACGGGATTCTGTGTTTAACAGTGAGATTACGATGATGAACAACTAGCTCGGGAATAATAACATCATCCCCATCTCCACCGTGTCCCAAAAATCATTGCCATTGTGATCCCTTCTAATCGAATCTTCGTGTCCACCTTCGAAGACATCCTTCTTCACTTAAGTCACAAAAAGAGGAGTCGTGTACATTTTGTTCAATTCAAATAGATAATTCACTTTTTCATTACAAGTAACCTTTATAGGTGGAATCGGAATAGATGAATCATCATTGAATCGAGATATCAGTTCCATATCGTACTGAGAGAGATCGACATTCAGCTTGTTTTGTAATCATGATACATTCTCGCATATTTTGTACTCTCCGTTATGAAAACTGGAATACCATCATGTTTATCACTTGTCCATCTCCATATCTATTGGTCATTCTCATTTAATTCGAAGTCATAAAAAAACAAACTGACATTACAATCATATCTACAAAATGAAACACAATTTTTTTTTTAAAAAATACATAATCATTCGACTCGACTGGGGCAACAAAATTTTTTTTAAGAAAAAAAAATGGCCGAAGAGCCTGAAAACAGTAGGAAACAGCCGCCTGTCCGGCTGTTGCAGTCAGTAACGTAAAATATTTTCCAGTTGTTTTTATCAATTAAAACGTATAAAAATTTAATGAAAACGAAATAAAATATACGTAAATATACTTACTGATTCAAAGGTATTGATATTAAAAAATATTTCCTTCTTCAGCGTTTGATAAATTTAAAAGATGTTGAAGTTAAAGAAGATGAAAGTTGAGAGAGTTTTTATTTGTGTTGGAATAGTGATTTTGAAATTTTAAGTAAGAAGTGTTTGATTTTCAATTGTAAACTAAAAGTATAAAATTGTCTTTTAAACAAAACAATATTTTGTAATTGTATAACTTATTTAAGATTTTTTTTGTTTTTAACCTCTAATAGACAATTTAAAAATATAAAATAGTTGAAAAGTCAAAATGAGAATTTGACTTGTTGGCTAATCCAATCCTAAAAGTACCCTTAGCCCCCTCAAACAAGAACGAGTACCTGAAAGCAGGTTCGAACAGAAAAGTTCGTACATCTCTCTGTATCAGTATCACTCTCTCTAACACGCAGTCTTCAAATCCGACTATCATTGCCTCAGGTAAATCTCTGCTCTCTCTCTCTCTCTACACATACTCATTAGGTACGTATATGCGAATATTATTTCCTTTTTTAATTTCTGAGAATTTAAATCTTCGTTGTGGTCGAGATCTCAGGTTTTTCCAACTGGGTGGCAGTTTTCCTTTGCTTTATTTTGTTCTCCGCTTAAGAAATTTAGAAATCCCACTTATGCGGTTGATGCATTAAATTTCTCGATTGAATGTCCGGTTCAATTTTTTTTTTAATCATTTCTTCCATTATCCATTTATTGGAATCTGAGATTCTACAGAAGTTTTCTAGGAAACAAAAAAAAAAAAAGTTTTTTCCCATGTCTAAGTTCTTTCTGGAAATTCATATTAATTTTTGTTAGATGGGTTATATTCATCAAGGTTTTGAGGATTTTGGAATACGATTATTGAGCTTTAGTTTTCTCTTTTTGAGAGACCTGTATATTGTGTTTCTAAAACAGATTCTGTAACTTCATTAGATTTTCGGCTCTGAAACTTTTACTATTTTCTCCATAAAATAGTTCCATCTCGTTATAATTATCAAGATGTTGGATTTCTTTTTTTTTTTCCTTTCATTTTATGAATGAAATTTGATTTTCTTATATTATTTCATGTTTCTGACCCATTTATATTTTCCATTTTAGCTCAATTGCTGCTCAACAAATTTATTTGAGACACAATGTCTATGGTGGATGAGCCATTGTATCCAATAGCAGTACTTATAGATGAGCTAAAGAATGATGATGTGCAACTGCGGTTGAACTCTATACGTAAACTATCCACCATTTCACGTGCACTAGGGGAGGACAGGACCCGGAAAGAGTTGATCCCATTTTTAAGTGAGAACAATGATGATGATGATGAGGTGCTGCTTGCGATGGCCGAAGAACTGGGTGTGTTTATTCCTTATATTGGAGGGGTGGAGCATGCTCATGTGTTGCTCCCACCCCTGGAAAACCTTTGCACCGTTGAGGAGACTTGTGTGAGGGACAAATCTGTGGAGTCATTGTGTAGAATTGGATTACAGATGAGGGAAAATGATTTGGTCAATTGGTTTATCCCTCTTGTGAAGGTGAGATAAATAACTCATGTTTTGTTAATTATTCATGGTGCTGTTTCTGCAACTTTATCTCTGTTAGGTGTCAAGTTGGAATGTGCTGGTACATTTTGGGCTTGATGACAAATTGTTATTTCATCATGTGATGTATGCTAGACTTCTGGTTTGCTATTTTTCTCCTTTACCAAGTCCTGACAATATGTTCACATTTAGGAACACTCATATTCTCTTCCTCTAGATATTGCTTCAAATAGGGAACATGCACCTCTTAAGATGCCTTTTTGGATCAAACACACATGGTGAGAGAAGGAAACTGAAGAAGTAGTTGTTCTGCTTTTGGCATAGCATGCTACTCCCAGGGGGTGGCTAGTAGAATTAGTTTTGTTTGTTTGTTACAGTAGTATGTGTATTGCTTTTATTAAGTTTTATGTTTAACTTCTTTGATGAAGTATCCAGTATTGCCAATTATAGCATTTCTGTTTTCTTTTTTTGTTTATCTTTTATGCTTGGACATGATGTAATTTTTGCTTACAGAGGCTGGCAGCTGGTGAGTGGTTTACAGCTCGAGTTTCTGCTTGTGGACTGTTTCATGTTGCTTACCCCAGTGCCCCGGATGTGTTAAAGACAGAACTAAGGTCAATATACAGCCAACTGTGTCAAGATGATATGCCAATGGTTAGAAGGGCTGCTGCAACTAACTTGGGGAAATTTGCTGCTACTGTTGAAGCTTCTTATCTCAAGACTGATATCATGTCGATGTTTGAGGATCTTACTCAGGATGGTAATTAATTTCTTAGTTACTGCTTTGCATGATTTTTTAGTTACAGTAGACAAAGATATTGTCCTCTGAGCAATTGGAGATGTGTATAAGCTAAATGTATATGGGTTGGCTTTAGAAAACCTATCAAGAGTTGTTTATGAGGAGAGGGAAAATCCCTCTGTAACGAAGTGTTAGTTATCATGGTTCAATGAATTAATTATACATTTGATATTTAATCCAAAAGGAATTGGAAACATGAATACTGCAGATACAGACACTAACATGTAAATTTATTCCAGTTTAGTGATGCACTTATAAAGAGCCTTGTCAAAGCTTGTAGGTTGCCTTGGGGTTTTCTACCCTTCTTCTTCTTCTTCTTCTTTTCTTTGATTTTTTTTTCTCAAATTTGTGGGATTTGAGATGCAGTTTTTGTTAGAACCTTTACAAGTGTTAAAGGGGAAAAGAAGGATCTAGTTTTTTTTGGATTTTCCTGCAATCTAGCAATGAATGAACGCTTAAAAGGATTCAGGTAACCTCCTTCAACTTTAATATTTCCCAAGGCGCTTCGTATGAGGCATTCATTAAATTCCTTGAAGCTTCTGCTTTAAGTGCCCTTTGTTTAGGCTTAAAGCTTAACTTATGCAAGGGAAACGCCTCAGGACATAAGTTTCAAGCTCTTAGACGTGCACTCTATAGTCCTGGCCTTTCTAGTCTTCATTTTATCACTACAGCTTTTTGGGCTGATTTCATGGTTCATCATCTTATTGAGTTGTTCGAATACAATCCAATCCCAAAAGTTAAAAAGAAAAATTTTGTTGACTAGAGAATAGTACAATTGAAGTTCTTGGCCTTTAAAGAAACAAATAACTTGGAAAAGCTGCTCAAGCCGTCTACTCCCATAATTGACGTTTGATACTGATGGAATATTAAAATAGATAATAGTATATTTAGTTTCCAATTTTAAAGCTTATTCTAGGAAACATAATTAGAGTTGATTTTATATATTTCCTTACTTAGAATAAGGTCTTTTGAAACCTCGTATGAAAGGTCATGTGCTTTATACTAAAACAACCTTTGATAATGAAATAAATCAACGTTCTCCCCATATTTCTCTCTGTTTTCTCCCTCTTCTACTCTCTTTTCCCCTTCCTTTCTCCTCTTTCATTTTCCCTTTTCCTACAATTCTCTTGCATCCTGCACCAATTTTGCACCAATTTGGTATCAGAGCAATTCATTTTCCTTTGGCCTAACATCATTCGTTCTCAAATTCAAAAATCCACCATTCGTTTTCATACAATCCATATACAGACCGCAATCTTCCACCATCCATCCCAAACCCTATAACCTTTTATACATAAAGACCTTTGAACTGAACAAAAACACCAAAAAGAATGTCTCGACAGCAATTAAGGTAGCCGTTTTCTTAGTTAAAAACAAAAAAAAAAATCGAAAACGAACCGCCGGCTCTTGTTTTAGCTCCAGCAAACCTCCAATCCACAACTTAATTACCACCTATTCTCCTCCAACACAAGTTTCCCAAATCCCAAATTAGTTGAATTTTTGCTACTTATTCATTTTTGTGCTACTAGAGATTTGGACCTTTCAGACTGGAGTCAATTTTGGGATTCTCTATGTGCACAAGTGCAAGAAAATCTGGGGTCTCAACCTTTAGTTTTGTTTTTGTCTCATATAGTTCGTACTTTTGGGGGCTTACTACCGGGTTAGACTCAAAATAAATCTTCTTTTTGTGCACTGTTTGGTTCTCCTGAGGTATATCAATTCTGCATTTGAAAGCTTTACTTTCTATTTAGGTGATTAGTGGTCTGCCAAACCTCATCTATAAAAAAATAAAAAATAAAAAGTGAGAAAAAGAAAATGTCATATCATACAAATTACAATTTATATAACTCACACCGATGACATGTCATTCGGTCACTATCACGATCATATACTTTTCCCTTCCACTTATTCGTGCAATTATTCCACGTCTAGGACCTTTGTCAGAAACAAACATTCCCCTCTAGGCAACTTGCAATTCACCTAGGTCTCATTGGCCCTTAATCATTTACTGATTGGCTCGATATTTTTGAGACATTCTTTGACTTTCACTATTTAAGTGACTCACATCGTCTTTGTCATACTAATATGTTACTTGTCGGATTAGCTAGGTGTTATTGGAAGTCATTTTTACACAACATTAATATTTTAGGTCAACGTCCTGTCACTTCGTAGGATGAAATGAAGTGGATATTAAATAATAAATACGCTCTTGTGTACTATCTCAATCACTAGACCAATTCTTCTTAAATTGTAAACAAGGTATATCCACTATTAGGGAATATCTAGCACATTTCGAAGAGTTATTGCATAGTTGTGATATTTATGAAGCTTCCGACATTTCAACGTCTAGGTTTATCAATGGTTTAAATCCAAAATTCATATATCATGACTTGCTTGCACCCTACCTTAGATGAAGTTTATCGACAAGCCAACCTATGGGGTCATGGTTCGTTCACATACTTTTCGTATCGACATTTGGTTGTTGTCTACTAATTATTGTTATATTGCTTTAGCTTTGTATTGATTTTCATGCCAAGTCTCAAAATTATTGTTTTCCATCATGATATTTATGACGTTGCATTTAAAGCACTTTTTAGGCACAAATATTCTCATGATTTTTTTATGTCTTGTTGCGTGTTTCTTTGGCATGATTTCCAAAACATATAAAGAAAAAATTGGTTCAATCACTTGAACTTGATCTAATTGACTGGCCACTACACTTGAATGAATGTTTTGTTTTCAATATAGTAGAATTATTTCCTTATTGTGATCCATTTGAGCCATCATTGTACCACTCATTTATTTCTTCTGGCCAATTTACTATGCTAGTACATTATGCTTCTCATGGGGATACTGTTGTTTTTATGATTGAGTTGTACATGTTACTTAATGGGATTCTTGATCGCTACTTGGTTAAAAGGAAAGATCGCCCCCTTTGGTCAGATTTGATTCTTGGGAGTATGTTTTAGATTCCGTTAGCAAATCGATCGTTCCGTTACTTGGTCAGGAAGACAGATCGCCCTCCTTGGCCAAGATGTTGCAGTTTATCTTGTCAAAGTCGAGTTCTCTCAGTCAAGGAGAAATGATGAAATATTAGAATAGATAATAGTATATTTAGTTTCCAATTTTAAAGTTTATTTAATGAAACATAATTAGAGTTGGTTTTATATTATTTCCATGTGATGTTCGGACTTGACATTCCTGTCGGCATACCCGTATCGACACGACATGGGTATATGCATGCAATATGGGGTGGATCCTTCAATTTTCAAGAGGATATGACAATTGTAATTAATTATGTCATTTCTAACTTTTATTTTAATTTTGTGCTTTTGTCCCGTAAATTTATGCTTTTATTGTGCTTTAGACTTTTAGTATGAATTTCTAGTTGGTTTTAAGTGACATGTTATTTCTTTTAACAATTTGTCTCTTAATTATTATTGAACATTTTACATGTAAATTTCTGAGAGATTCAAAAGTGAAGTTTGAAAAACGTACTCACGTATCTGTATCCGAAATTTGGATTCTTTTTAGTCATGTCTTCATATTCTACATATTAGAAAATAAAAGATCCGACATTTAGATACATATCCGTACTCGATACGCATACTTGAGTCCTAGCATCATAGTTATTTCCTTAGAATAGTGTCTTTTGAAACCCTATATAAAGGGTCTTTTGCTTTGTAGTAAAACAACCTTTGTTAATGAAGTAAATTAACATTCTCCGCCTATTTCTCTCTGTTCTCTCCCTCTTATTCTCTATTCTCCCCCTCTTGTTCTCTTCCCTTTTCCCTTCTACAATTCTCCTATTGCATCTTGCACCAAATACCCAAGTGAATTAGCAACTTCTTAGTGGTAGACGTTGGTGTCAAGCAACTTATAACTTCACTCTTCTTTTTCTTATATTTTTCTTGTTTTTGTGTTTTTGTTTTTGTTTTCTCCTCTCATGAAACAAAATTTTATGGTCAGTAGTTTGATTTGTTTTATAATGTTTTAGTTCTAGTTTTTTATTATATTACTAGTTTGTTAATATAGTAGTTACTACCTTGTTAATCATTTTATGTTTTTAGTTGAACATTGGACTTCTAATTTTGTTGAAATTTTTTTCATGGGTTCTTTATTTGATTTATGTTCATTAGGGATAAATTTTCCAATTTAAGAATTTTAAAATTATTCTAGTGTTTATGTTGAGGCATAAGCTTTAAAGTGCCTAGATGCTTTTGCCTCACCTCACATGGGTACAATGCATTGATATAGAATTTAGCATTTTTAGAAATGGGCTCTTGGAATATTTTATCAATGATAAGGTGGACATGCTCAGGGAATGTGGAAGACATCAAGGAAACACTCTACTTTTGGGGTCAAAATGTACTTTTACTAGAGAGAAATTTTAGCAGAAATTTTTGTAGCTTTTGATTACAAGAAAACTAAAAGGTGGTTAACATTTAATTGGATTGTGAAAAGAGATATTAATGAGAGTAATTACCCAAGACTGGTGGCACCTTTGGTTGTTTAGTTACTTATAACGTGATCTGAGAAACTATAACAGCTATAGACTATAGTTTCTTCTTTTCTCAATCATCACAATTCAAAAACTACATATTTAATTTAGTTTATCATTATAAACATGTTAAAATCTTGGATTAAGTTTTTCAGTTATCAGTTACAGAGAATTTTGAGTGAAGTGCTCGAAAACATAAATGTTTTATTCAACGTGCCCGCTTAGTGTAAATGCTCAGCTAGTGTGCTCATCTTAATATTTATATATGTGAGATTAACATTTTATTAGATGATCAAGGATGTGGTCTATAGATGAGATTGAACCCTGAATCATGCATTATTTAAAGCCACTTCAGGTGGATCAATATTATGGAGAGAGAGGATGTTCTCCTCTCTCACCAAATTATTAATATATTTGTGAGTAGTGATGAAATACAAAGGTTGGTTGCTGAGCTAATATGCACTTCATTAATGCCTCTTTTCAGATCAAGATTCGGTTCGCTTACTAGCTGTTGAGGGCTGTGCTGCTCTTGGCAAGTTATTGGAGCCTCAAGATTGTGTTGCACATATCCTTCCTGTAATTGTCAATTTCTCGCAGGTACACTTCGAACAGTAGTAGATTTTGCATTGTTGTAATTCTTATAGTTGGACCTACTTTCAGAGATTATCATTGTAGCCTGTTTAAAGAATAGGTAGTTTCTTTAAAAGGGGTTTATTGTTCTCTAGGTATTTGAGTGGATAATTTGTTGTTAATACTCCAATGCTTTCTTGGAAATCTGTAATCATCTTTCCTTGTATATGCGTTCTGTTACTATCTTGTTACTCTTTTTTGTCAAAATAATGACTTATCTGTCTTTGATAAGTTCGTGTTAGGAAATATTCCCACAAAAAAAGAAGAGTTCCATTGCTTAAAAACTGAAAGGAAATTGACAATGGAAGCTGAATTTCTTTAGCCATTTATTTTTTGGCACATCATTTTCAGTAATAGAACTGACATTAGGGTGTATCTTTGTTACCTGAACAGTGGGCGTGATAAACATATTAGAACCTGCTTATTAATTGTACTTGCGGACAATAGCATCTTATATGAGTAGCACCAATGTTTTGATAAATGCTTGAATTCCTCGTGTGAGATTTCACTATATATGCCCTTGTTTGATGCACATTAAAATGGAAAGAATGCATTTTTTTTTGGTGAGTATGTGGTTGAAAAAGAAGGAAAAGTTATTAATGTAATGGAAAATATTATTTTATCGAAGAATGTGTGGTTGAAAATGAGTAGAAGAATGAGAATGAAAATTATAATGTAGCTCAAACAAGGGTTATATCTCAAAGCTACGCTTTGATTATTGCTCCTCGTCTTACAATAAGCCTCACGGCAACATGGTGTGTGCTTGTTTGTCTTTTCCTTGCTGTGCTATTTATAATGGACATTTTAAGGGAATTTTTTCTTTTTTGCCATTCCCATTGCAACTTTTTGACAACAGAATGCCGATCACACGAGACATTTGTCTCGTAGCTTCACTCTTATCTATCTTTTGTAATTTTCATGTTGATGTCCTGTTTTTGTTTTTGTTTTCTTTCTTTTTTCTTTTTTATGTACTTGTATAAGGAAGTTATTAGTTTTGGGGAAGGGAAAGGTGAAGGCACCATTGCTAATGGAGGATGAGGAAAAAGAATGTGAAAAAGTTGATAATCATGAGCTCGGAAACACCGACACGCTATCGATATCGACGTATCGGTGTTCGACACGTTTCGAACACGGTACATCTTCAATATTTCGTCAAATTAAATTAAAAATTAATTAAAAAATAATATTTTAATCAACGTATCAACAATGTATCGAATGCTTCTTAGATCATGAGGATGTTGGGTTAAAAAGCACAAAAACAGACATGAGTGTTCGACACGATATGGGTTGGAGACGCTGACATGATTTTTTTAAAAGTTACGACATGATACATCGTTGACACGATTATAATACTACGAGGAAGAAATGATTTGACTTTTTTTGTAAGTTTGATTTTTTATTAGGGGTAAAATGGTAAAAAAATTAATCCACATAAATTTTTCTTGTTGCTTTGTTAAATGATATAGCTACAAAAAAAAGTAAATTAAATATATACTAAGAAAAGAAATTTTACCGTGCATTTAATATTATCGGGCCCAACAATCTGAATTGAAAATTTCATTGGTTTACTTCTATAGACTCCACCGTCTCTACATTTCCTCTTTTTTATTTTTATTTTCAGTCATGTCTCTTCATTTATTCATCACCGTTTGTATTTCTTCTTCACAGTCGTAGTCTGCATTGCTTCAAGCCATCTGTTTTACTTACTGTTATCTTCCCGTTGTCTTCATTTCTTTGTCTCAAACACGTCACAAGGACCTCATACACGCGCGGCGACGCGTTAGAGACGTACCAGTGTTCGATACATGTTGAACATCGATACATCGACGTCGTGTTCGTGCTTCCCAAATGACGGGGAATCAAATTTCCTTATGATTCTCAAAGAGATCCAACTCTTTGGTCCTTCCTAATTCTAATGGTGGATAGCAATAAGAGAATCAAATATGCCGATGATTCTCATAAAGATAAAAACTTCCGCTTTTCTCGAAGTCTAATAGTGTTTTACAAATGGGAAATTAAATGTGACATGATTCTCATATAGATCCAGACTTGGGCTTTGTTCTAAATCTAATAGTAGATTATAATTTTTTGTTATGTGATTACAAATTTGACGATTTATTATTTGTTACTTATTAATCAACTTTATGTTTGTTTGCGAGTTGGGCTTTTAACTTTGTTAATTTGTTTTACTATGGATTGGTAAGATAGTTTTTGGTTTACTTGAGCATATTTTCGTATTTTTTATATTTTGATTTATTTCTAGCTTTATATGGTATTGATACTTAGGCCTCAAATTGCCTCAATGCTTTTGCCTGAGCTCATAAAGTAAAATGTTGTGAGGACTCAAATGGAATAGCAGAAAATAATTGTTGCAAGAGGATTTAGTCTATGTTTGGTTCATGTTGATAAATTGTTTATAAACATTCAAGCCACTTTTTATCCACACATTTTGAAGGATCCACATGTACTTTCCACTTATCCACAACTCATTTCTATTTATTCATACTTTAAATCATTTTTAAACACTTCTCAAACATGCTTTTAGATGTGCTGTTGGACTAATTCAAGGTGAAGTAATTGATGGTTTCTGAAGAAGTTTTTCCTAGCATGGCAGGAATGCATTATGGAAAGCTTTTGGTGTTCACTCTTTGTAGGCTGTGATGTAAGCTACTCTTTACAGGCACTACAACTGGCTCCCCTTTGTAGACTACAGACCTCAAAAGAATACCCCTAACTATCTAAGTGAATTACATATGCAGTTGACCCTTAAGAATACCTAACAACCCAATGTTTTAAATGAAAAAAAGTCCTGGCTCCCCTGTTGAGGCTGGCAAAAATAATCGTTGCCTTCTGGGTGGGCATACATCTGAAGGGTTGTGGCAACACCTGGGGTATAAATAACAGTGTTAGTTTTTTTGTCCTCGTAATTTGTTGTTTCCCTATTCTGACATCTTGCTCTTAAAATTATTCAATTGATTGCTCCTAATAATATCATTAAAAAAACTTATTCAATGGAAAATCATTGTTGAACATATCATAAGATCAACTTGTCATTTTACCAACATTTTGAATATCTTTTAAGTTTAGATTATTCAATACTTCTTTTCTGTTCTTTTTTTAGTAGTTAGTTTAGAAGTGCCAAAAAATGTAAATCTCATTCTCTTTATGCCTTGCCATGGAAGGGGTGAAATGCTTCATTAATATTTTTACCGTTAAAACACTGGAAATTTTAAACCTTCCTGATAAGAACTCTACTTAAGAATTCCTTCTGTTATGTTCTCTTGGCTTGCGCCAGCGTTAAGCAAATTGACACAGGGAAGGCAACAAGCCAACCTCGTGGCATTATTTTCAATTTTCGAGTTGATTACAGAGATTGCCAATTACATCAAGTGACAACTTAATGATGATTCATGAAAGATATATATTTTCTGTGATGATCTTTTAGATTTCCTGGAGTGATGGGTCTTTTTGGCTAGTATGACGATGGAGTGACTATTCTGCTTTTGAATTTTGAAACATTTTTAACCTATCGAAAGGGGAGATAGCAAGGGAACAACATATTTAACGTGGTATGTATGTTTATATCTCAGGACAAGTCTTGGAGGGTTCGCTACATGGTTGCAAACCAGTTGTATGAGCTTTGTGAAGCTGCAGGACCTGAATCTACTAGGTAACTTTTTATATCTGGCTTTGATTTTGCTATGGCTTATATTCATATGACATTGTATTGTACCTGCGTTCAAATGCTGGTTAGAAATATGTCTGATGGCTAGAATTATATGCCATCTGCCTAACAGTCTATGTTATTAAAATCTAATCTTTTGTCCCTCACTTCTTTGTTCTATTTATGTTATCTCATGTAATGTGGGTGGGAACTTGAAATGTGAATATGGCATGGTTTAGCCTAGTTGACACGAAACGTCAAAATATTAAAATTTTACACCCGAAGTGGCAATGAATTGAGAAATGGGTATCTGCATATATTTGATTGTTGTATAATGTATTGGTGCTATTTTTAGTGTACTAAAAACTCTATTATTATCGTGAAGCTGAAGCGCCTATGAAAGTTAATGCTAGTACTTGTATCCTTTTATCGGGATCTTCATTGTGTTCCCTTTGAATGTGATCGTAAAGATGAATGTTCACCTGATCATATCCGAACTTAATTTCTAATTTTGTTATATATAAAGTTCTATATAGGTGTCTAACAGATTCCTATCCTGAAATATAAAGTCTTTCATATATGGACATTGTCATCAGAATATTGAACGTGTCCGATAGCATTCAGAGGTTCAGTTTTCAACTTGTTTGAACATGTAGTCTTCTCGGCACTGTCCATGCTATCTAGTCTTAAAGCCTGGCATCTACTGAAAATGGTTGTAAATTAACTATTTGTATGACTATTTTAGGTTCAAGGATGCATATTAAAAATCACTATCCTCTTTTATTTTCCTTTTTTATCTCATGGTGGAAGTTATCATCATAGATGATTTGTGATAATAAATGTTTTTAAGGATGGATTTGGTTCCTGCTTATGTACGTCTACTTCGAGATAATGAAGCGGAAGTACGCATAGCTGCTGCTGGGAAAGTCACCAAATTCTGTCGGATTCTTAATCCTGAACTTGCTATTCAGCATATTCTTCCATGTGTGAAGGTATGAAATCAATGTGACATGGACTTTGTACTGGTGTTGAATTGTGTACTGGTGTTGAATTGTGTGTCCAGGGTCAGATTTTTCAAAAATTTACTGTTATATCATAAACTCAAGGATCTAAATGTCATACGCTTCCTAGTATTTGGCATCTAAATGGGTTATTGATCCTGAATACAATGCTCCATAAAATATAGATGCATATGAAATAAAGTTTTGCAGAATTTTACTGGATCTTGAATAATATATTGTTCAAATGATGTGCTCTTTCCTTTCACTATCTTATTATCAGAGGTTGTTTCTTGTAGGAATTGTCATCGGATTCTTCGCAACATGTCAGGTCTGCTTTGGCTTCTGTTATAATGGGAATGGCTCCAGTGTTAGGAAAGGTAAGAACAATTTCCTTGGAGTATGCTTGTGAAGTTTAGGAGACTATTGGTGGCAACTTGGCATAGTTATCTGATTCATGAATGCTTATCTGTGATAGGAAATCATCTATTTCAAGAGAATTGAACTAACATAGGGAATAATGCAAAGTTTGACTAGCAACATGATATTCATTGCCAAGATCTTCTCATTTCCGTTACATCTCTTTAGAGAGACCTGTCTCTTTTTATGCCTGAAAGATCTTGATTCCTCCCACCTTAATAAGAATTCTTCCAATCCACTTGATGAACAAAATTGCGGTCTCATCTCACCTTGTAATTCAATGTAGTTCTCGATAGAAAACAGGATCTAGATGGTTAAAGCTGTTTGTGGTCATCGTAGTTGTTTGCAAATTCCTAACCTCTTCATTAGTGATATCACATTACATGTTTTGCTTGTGTGGATTCAATATCAAGTCAAGTTTCATTCCTTTATGCGTATTGAAAATACAGTGATAGTAGGCAAAATACATTTTGCTCGGAGCATTTCATAGGGTCGAAGCAAGGATAAATTAAAAACACGCTTACCATATAGGCACGAATATAATGTTTCATTAATTAAAGCTTAAATGATTAACAAAATCATGCTTGAAATTAATGATGGAACGTAACATTTCATTATATACATTGGCACTGTTGGATGATGGTTCATTGGTAAGCAGTGCTTGCTAGGACTTCATATCATAATGCATTTAAGGTTTCTTTGTTAAACTTTAAGTTAATACCGCAGGCAGGCAAATTACATACAATAAATTTAATAACTAAAGATAAGTTATTGCCTTTAAATTTTTGTCTATTTCTTTACACGTGTATAACATGCGTGCAAAGTGTTTAGATTCCATATGAACTTCCATAATGTATACTTAAATGATATTAATACTTGTTGCAATTTAAATAAATATATATTATCATGTTTTTGTATATGAAAGAAAAATTTACTGGAATAGCTATGGGACCAGTCATGAAATTTCAAAAAGTTTGACAAAGGGAGAAAAATACCATATTAGCTCGGGGTAAAGCAGTAATTTTCAATGCTCTATGCAGAGACACGTGCAAGAAAAGAATAAATTAACCACTACATGATCAGTTAACAAATTTTACAGATTTGGTTAGTGAGGCTATGAAATATTCTTTTAAAACACCTTAGAGAAATTATAACAGAAAAAGAGAATGAAAAAGGCATTTAAATTAGTGACTATATGCAGAGTACTGATCAAGAACACTGATAGTCAGATTAACCACCTCCACTTTCAATTTGTCATTCATTCATAGATCCAGTCATCTAGAGCATGTCTAGCTAAAATACAAGTTACTTGTAAGTAATTTTTTGTTCAAAATCATTTTTTTTAATAAAAAATAAAAGTCTAATACTTATTTTCCAAACTAGTACTTTTTAACATTTTTTCCCTACATTCAAAACATCATAATAAAATGATTATATTTTTTTAATTAAAACTATTTACGTGCAGATTTTTTTTATTTTTTTATTTTTTTCCAAAAGTCGAATCTCCCTGCCAAAAAATTTAAAATTAATTGACTAACCCAATTAACTATTCTTTTAACCATTAAAACATGCTTCAAATTAATATCTAACATATAATGAAGAGAAGAAAAAAAAGAATAATTTTAACGAGTCTATAAAATTGTAGACATGTGCTCTGATCCCATAAATGTAACGCTCAAATTTCAAATAAAATTTGAAGAGTTACATAGCCCCTGTTTGAGCCCCATTTTTTTCTTTTTATAACCGTGGATGTCCGGGCTAACTTGTGCGCACATCGACTAATCTCACGTGGCCTTGAAGTTTAAAGTCGGACACTCCTCTCAGTGGTCTGAGAGGACTTGAACGGTGACCATTGGGGCCCCATTTTATGGGAAAATATATTTTCAAATAGTGATTTTTTGGAGAATGCATTGTTAAAAAATAAGGAAAAGTTATAGATTTATGTTTAAAAATATTTTATGGGAGAATGGTTGAAAATGAGTTTTTGTAAAAATGGAGGCCAAACTTAGGCATAGTCTATTTTATTCATAACATGGCTGGATAATATTGAAATAAATTAAATTCAATATTTAAAATTAAACTTGAAACGAGTTAAACTTAAAATAACATTCAAAGTTTAAAGTCATGCCACTGGAAATAATCTAAAATTCATTAATTACATGCTCACAAAGTCTAGTTAATTTGACGAGAAAATGAAAGAAAATAAAAACAACTTAGTTGTCATGTTTTTTAGGAAAAGTCCCTTTGCACATCACTTAACCACTTCGCCATACTTCCAAACTCACCAGAACAAACCTAAAATTGGTAATTAAATAGGAATGAATATAAAATACCCAGTAGGACATGTGCACCCATTTGTGCTGCAGTAACATTTTTTATTTTTCGCACAAGGTATAAAACTTGAGGAGAAATGAGAAGATCCAGTCGTGTGGTTAGAATCCCCTGCATCAATGATCCAGGTTTAGAATAATAATCTAAAAAAAGGCTCAAGCCTTTAGAAATATACCTGACTACATTTGGAACCTATGATGATTTTTTATTTTTATTTTTTTAAATATTAACAAGGTACCACCAACACTAAATAAATGCTTTCAAATTCTTCATTTATGTAGTAAAACTTTAGTTTTATTCTTATTATTTACTTTTGCTGTTGAAATAATTTAAATAAGAATACCTAATTGTTATATTAGATTATCTTTGAGTTAAAACTATATAATATTACTATTAAAGAAAGAAAGAAATAAGATTATGATAGAGACTTCAACGAGTGTCGATATTCGACACGACATGACGTGTAGGACACGAACAGAAGTGTTCGTGCTATACAACTTCAAACAAGTGACAATAAGGTTTTCCATTTGATTGAGTGAAGCCCTTGCACAAACCAACAAAATAGCAGTTGGAGGTGTGCGAAGACTTGAATAGTGTTGATGAAAGCCTACATCAAATGGGTATTACACCCAGAAAATCATAAATGGCTATGATACTGCATAATGGAATCTGATTTTATTGATACTTAATTATTCAAATTATATATGAATAGATACACAGTTAGTTTTTTCTAGGAAACCTATGTATCCTGTCTAGACATAATTATAGGAAAACTTACCGCTTCTAATGTTCTACAAAATCTGTCTGGGTATAAGCCTAGAGTCAATGATAGCCTACATATTTAAGTAATTATTGCAGAATATATAGAAGAGATTCAATTTTTACTAAATCGTTGAGAGATTTTCAAGATTAGGGAATTACTATGACAAAGTTTCAACGTGTATCATATATATTTATAAGAATTATTTCATGCACCTATGTTGTGGGTGTGGCACCACCTGTTGTGAGTCACATTTTTTACCTGTCTCGATGTGCATACTTGGTATCTAAGGAACCAGAAGTTATATTCGCTCTCGAAGTGGTAGTAAATGTTATTTGAACACAAGGAAAAAAAAGAAAAGAAAACCCTCACGTGTCCGTGTAGTGCATCCTAGCTGGAGATGGGGGTGGGGACTTGCAGTGATCCATTGCTGGTGCTACTGCTTCCATCACTATTTTGAAAAGTTGTGTTAGATGGACTCCTCTCTTTCTTGAGAGGAGAAGAACTCTTCTTCTTATCTTAAATGGCAATTGAAATTTGTTATGGAAATATGTGAATTTTTTTTTTTTACTCCCCAGCTTCACCATTGGTGGGACTGTCATGATTGCTGTGGGTTTGTGAACATTTAGTTCTGTGGTTGATGCAGGATGCTACAATTGAACAACTTCTTCCAATATTTCTTTCCCTTCTAAAGGATGAATTTCCTGATGTACGCCTCAATATTATTAGCAAACTGGATCAAGTCAATCAGGTTTGTGCTGTTTTGAGATGTGGACCTTGTTCCAATCAACTGTTTTTGCTCAATTACTTTGTCAACCTATTTTTACTCGGTTCCCCATATTGATTTTTTGTCATTATGCAACTCCTTTTTTTTTATTGGTCTTTCTTTACTTTGTTCCTATATATTCAAGATGATTATTCCTAGTGTTAAAGTTAAAACTGCTTAATCTTGCAGGTTATTGGAATTGATTTGCTATCCCAATCTTTATTACCAGCTATAGTTGAGCTAGCAGAGGATAGGCATTGGAGGGTTCGCCTTGCAATAATAGAGTATATACCTTTATTGGCTAGTCAATTGGGTGTAGGATTTTTTGACGATAAGCTTGGTGCCCTTTGCATGCAGTGGCTACAGGACAAGGTTGGTGTTTCTCTCGTGATCTGCTACCATTTGGAATGTAGAGTTTTACAAAATAAGATTCAGAACAATCTACGGTTGGTCATGTTTCACCTTTACTTGCAGTTAATTAGAGTATCTTTAAAAGCTGCTTCCTTGCACCAAAAAAGGAAAACATTTAATGGCAGCTGTCAGTTATTATTGTAAATATACGTCTATTTGTGACATCTTTCTTTTTGATTCATTATAAGCTGTGAAAATTCTGTTAAGAAGGCAAAAGAAGTTTGCATGCACATACCAAGGTCCGCAACAGCAAACAATGTCGCAGCACATGGACACTGTAAATGAAACTAATGTTTCTTTTTCTATTCTCCCTCTCAAGCATCCATCTTCTTTTTCATTTCAGACATAGGTTTGATTATATGTGGTGAATGAACAAATATCTTTCCTCCCTGCACCTTTTCTTATTTATTCCCATTTGTCATCTGTTGATGCACATTGAGGGGAAAAGGCATTCAAATGGAGAACTCTTGTGCCTAACATTTGGGTATCAATGCAGGTTTACTCTATTCGAGATGCTGCTGCTAATAATTTGAAACGCCTTGCTGAAGAATTTGGTCCAGAGTGGGCAATGCAGCATATAGTTCCTCAGGTTTGTGGATGACGCTATTAGAAAATGCTTCCCCATTCATTGTGTTTGCCTGTTTGCGTTGGAAATACTAATCCTTTCAAATAACTTTACTGCTGATGTATCTGCCCATATCTATTTCCTGGTAAATGCAGTCAAAGAAGTTATGCATATTATAGTTTTCAGCTTCTTAGTTGATTTATGGCAAATTTTGGAACACCTTACAAGTGAATCAAGAGAGAGTTGTTATCCAGCAGAGGATATGGAAAGGTTATTAGTTGGTGATAGTAACTTTTGTTGTGGGGAAAATTTTGTTGTTACATGGTTCAAGATTGTTGTTTGGGGTTTAAGATATTTCCTTTAGAGCTAAAGGCTTGTAAGGGTCTTACGGTAGATTTGTGTTTTTCAGTTGAAATAGCAAAGCTTTGGGTAAAAAAAAGCACTTGGGTTGATTATTGTGCTTAAAAAGTTTTGATTCTTTTTGAAATATGGAATTATATGAATGAGGGAGAAACTGTGGAAGGAAGATTAATTATTCAAATAGGATCCTGATTTGTTTTGTACGTTTGTGTGTGTATTGTATGTAAAACAGTAAGTAATTGCAATGGAAATTGAATGAATTACAGAACAATGTCAAGCATTCGAGAGGCTTGGTTCTCTCACTAGACCCACATTCTTCTCAATTCCTCTGGCTACCCACACCCCTTTTATTCACAATTTGAACCCTACAAAATTTATTTTACTAATCCCCAAATTACCCCCAAAAGCTTAAATACACTATAATGCATAGTTGAGGCCTATCATTTTCATATGAATTATTTAAGAGGGAAATGTCCCGAATAAATCCAACGAGTAACTAATAATCTTGTTATACAGGAAAAGTCATTAGCATGCCCTTTTCTAACAAATCGTAGAGTTTATGATTTCATCGACTAAAAAGGTTATCAACTGATTTGTAATTACAATTGAAACGCTCGGAAAAACAGGTAGTTAAATGAAAGGAGAAAACAATTAAGTAAATTAGAAGAACAGTGGAAGGATTCAGTGTCTAGGTTTAAAAAATTGTTGCATGTTATTGGGAATTGAGGATCTTCTGGTTCTGTTTGTTGAGGTATTCTACACTAGTGTGATATAGCCATTCCTGGACATCCATTTTATATTATTCAGGGTTTGTTCCCTTTTTTTTTTTTTTTTTAAACAATGAAATACAGAGTATTTTCTGTGCAGGTTTTAGACATGATAAAAAATCCACATTATTTGTACCGGATGACTGTTCTAAGTGCAATCTCATTACTTGCCCCAGTCATGGGTTCTGAGATAACATGTTCTCAGCTGTTGCCTGTGATTGTTACGGCATCGAAAGACAGGTAGTTATATTTTCTTGTACTTCATTTGTTTTATGTTTTGTTTTATTTATAATTCATGTCATTCTATCATTTCACAGAGTGCCCAACATTAAATTTAATGTGGCCAAGGTATTGCAGTCCCTTGTTCCCATCGTTGATCATCCGGTGCGTTTAGTGTCTTCATCTCAATTATTTTATTTGACATATTAATGCAATGTAGTTCCAGTTCCTCGTTTGCTTTTCGTTATTGAAATTCAACTTGTATAGTGGTCCCTATGAGTTTCAATCTGCTATCTTGAACTTGTTGCCCCCTCCATCCAATACATTTTTGACGCTTCTTGGCAAATGGGAAGACGCCAGGGTGTAATGTCCCAAGGAGTCATAAAATGTGTTGGGGTCTAAATATATTTCCTGTAATCTATTTTTCTCTGCTTTTTTCAACTCGCTGAAGATTCTTCTTGCTCTAAAGGTTGTGGAGACAGCCATCCGACCCTGTTTGGTAGAGCTTACCGAGGACCCTGATGTTGATGTCCGGTTTTTTGCCAATCAAGCACTTAAATCAATTGATAATGTCATGATGTCGAGCTAGATGAGTTCCTTCTGTGGAAATTTTATTGCTGAAGTTTCCTGTAGGTTGTCCCTTTTATTTAGTTCTTCGACAACTATTTTTAACAGCTTACAGCTCTAATGGAGACGACGGTTTGTTGGCACCTGAAGCATTTTACTTGTAAAATGGGGAAGATTTGCTTCCTGGCCTTAAAAAATGATGTGAATGCAGTATTCCTAGTATGTTTTAAACAAGTTAATTGTTTTCTAGTATGTTTTAACGAGTCCCTCTTTTATTATTGTTATAAATAAAATAAATTTTTTATTTGATAGTAAAGTAGAAGTTAAGTAATCGGTTTTTACTTTGGAAGATTAAGAAGTTATTTATGTACTTGTAAGTGAACTTTTTAAGCAATAAACTCCCTACACTGTTTTCTATTCATGAAAATTTAGTAGGATAGAAAATAACACATATATCCTTCATTAATTAATAGGTGAATAATTTAAGTGAATATTTGCATAATGGGGATGTTTTTTGCTATCAATGAATTTGGCAAATAGTTATAACTTTTAATTTAACGTTTTAAATTTATTAAAACCTTTTAAAGTCTCTATGCCTACATTCAAACACATTCCAATAAAGGTTTTGATAGATATATACATATTATAGAGCAAATTGAGTTGCAATTATCCTTTTTGATAGTCGAATTAAGGGTGGTCCACTTGTGCTCTTTTGACACTGTTGAGTCTTGAGCGCAACATTTAAGAATAAGGTGTATGAGGTTCATGTCCTATTGATCTTTTCCATTCATCCTCGTATTGAGAGGTATCATATAAGTGAGTAGAATCTTATATTGAGGCACCGTTTGAGCCACATTTTTCATACATAAAAATGAAAAATATGATCGTTATTCATCACATCAATTTTGAATTTCTATCTCTTGTGTGGAGTCTAATAACGACTATATTTTTCATTCTCATTCTAGAAAAAAAGGTGGCTCAAACGGAGCTTGAATAATGTTATTCATCAACAATAATGAATAATACTAGCGGTTTTGTCAGTCACACATTGTCCAATGAATAAAAATGAATCACAACTTTATTGGACAAATGTTATGTTCCCATTGTCATGGTCAAATGTAATGAATAGCATTACTATATTATTATCATGATTTAAGCAAATTTAACGATTCAAGCCTATTAAAACATTTTATCATTATATATTTGGCGATATCAGTTAGTGTTGAGCGTGCATTATACGTTATTTTGAAATACTTTATAAGTGATGTAAAAATAATATTTGATACCAATTTGTTGAGAGATTTGATGAATTTCAAACGAATTAAAGAAAATAAATTTTAGAATAGAAATCTCAGAGAATAAAATTGTATTCTCAAAACTCAACTTCTATGAAATAAGTTTTTTGTGAAGTTGAAATATTACAAATGAGCAATATTTTTATACTACATTTGGTACATAAGAATTAATTGATAATACATGAATTTAAACACCTATTAAAATTTCTAGATACATGTGTATAAACCTATACTAATTCTAGATTCATGTAGATTAAGATTCATCAAATCAAAATTCATTAAGTCTAGATTAATGTGAATGATAATTAATAACACGAAATTCACACACGGTAAGTATTTTGTTATATTTACTACATATCAAAAAATGAAAATTTATTATTTAAATAATTGAATTGCAGTAGGGTTAGAATCGTCCAAAAAATTATTCTCACGTGATGAATATAAATAAATCAGCTATAATAACTCTAGATTCATGTAGATCAAGATTCATCGAGTCAAGATTCATTGAATTTAGATTAATGTGAATGTTAATTAATTGAGAATTAATAACACGAAAATCATAAACAATAAGGATTTTGTTGTATTCAGTACATATTGAAAAACGAAAAGGTATTATTAAAATAATTGAATTGTAATAAGATTAAAATCGTCCAAAAAATAATTCTGAGCTGATGTAATATTTAATATATTATAGATATTGCCGAAATCTCTTAGCTAAGAGTGGTGTTAGCAAGTACTACTTCATTCATTCAGGCTTGTTAGTTGTTGACTCTACATACTCTTGAATTGTTGATTTTGGTGTCACTAATCGTGTAAGAATTAGTTGTAGGTTTTCAGAAAGTCAAAAAACTCAGTGAGGAGCAGTTTATTATCACAAGGATCCTCAATAGGATCCAAGGAATAGGCAATTTGGATTCATTTTTAATTGGCTATTTTTCAAGGTTTGAGGTAACTTTCTACGAACCAAAACCAAAATATACACATCAGTACAAGGTTACTATTTATTTTTAGCCGGATTTTAGGAAATGAACCCAAGTGTGGATAGACTTCAAGAAAAACAAGATGGAAAATGACTAGATTCGATCATATAGATGCGTTAAGGTAATGTAATGGAGGATATGACACCATAGTTGTTTCGGGCTCAGTTTTCACCTCCAATCGACAATCTCAACAATGCAATCGACCCAAGAATCCTCCAACAAATTCCTCTATTCGGTTGCTATGATTTGCCCACAAAGGACATACACGAAGGGATGTAAACACAACCACAAAGGTAGAAGATAAAAGAGAAAAATGGGAGGTGCAAAATCACAAAGAAGGCAGCCGGTTTCTTAAAGGGAACAAGGGTTCGACAATACACGATGAAAACCAAGTAAAGAGTGGGCATCATATATAGAGGAAATTACACTGCCCCATGTATTTAAAGTTTACTGTGCAAATATCAGGTGTCAAAGTTTTTTAATCATAATTCAGGTAAAAAAAAAATTAAAACCATAATTTTCATTTCCCCCTTCTTCCATCTCTCTCACCTCCCCTCTTCCATCTCCCTCCCTCCCTCCCCTCCCTCAGCAGCGTGCTGCTGGGACAGCAGCGATTTCGCTGCCGAGAAAGCAGCGAAATCACTGCTCCCAGCGGCGATTTCGCTGCCGAGAAAGCAGCGAAATCACTGCTCCCAGCGGCGATTTCGCTGCTTTCCAGGCAGCGATTTAGCTGCTTTCCCGGCAACGA
>CAIGRF010321674.1:0-11755 GCA_903798235.1 Fraxinus ornus | reverse complement strand
ATCGTGAGCTTCAACACAACTTTTAAGTATTTGCACTTTAGCCCCCAACTTTGGATCTCGCCATTTTTTGCTTCATTCTTTCAATTTCATTTCCATTAATTGAGTTTCACCTAATAACACATTATATAATAAATTAGGCTATAATTCCATTAAAAGAATTACGAAATATCAATATTCTGAAACCTGAATAAGTGTATAAAATACACTTATCAAACACCCCCAAATATAAACATTTGTTTGTCCGCAAACAAAATCATAACCTAACTTAATAAACACAAAAACATGCCATGCTAATTACCTAATGAAAGCCAATCAATCAAGTAAAGCAACAAAGTTTTATCTAGCTAAATTGGCTTTTTATCTCTAGATTGAAATCATAGTAACAAATCTATGCACGACTTCAAAATCATAATACAAAAATTAAAATCCACTTTCCATTGTAAAATCGATGCGCTTGTGTGTGAAGAATTGAGTATAGCATTATGAATTCATAAGTTGTTTCAATTCCCGACCCTCAATGGTCAAATATGTTCTTTCATTATTCGTAAAATTCACACACCTTCAAACTTATTCTTTTTACTCTTTTCTAGTATGTGAACTAAGGTTGAATTTTTTATTTTTTATTTTTTATTTTGTTTTTCACTATTCTCACTTCTCTAGTTTGGCAAAACTTCACCAATTGCAGTTCAACATTTCAATAAACAAGGATTCTCCATTAAGTTTGATTGCTTTGATCTCTAGGACTTAACTAGACTAACAATCTCTTATCAAAAATTAAATTTTCTTAAACAGATGTTTGTGACATAACCAAGGCATTTGGTGCGTCTTCTATTTCATGTACCTGCTTTTTCTAATTTTTTTTTTTCAATATTTTTTTTCTTTATTTGAAGCATTATCTCCCTTAAACTTTTTAAATGACCTATGTAACAAGATTTGGGCCAATAACTCTCAAGTCAGATGACCATAGGGTACCAGGTTTCTAAAGATCCTTACAGACTTAATTGCTTGAGTCAAAAAGACTACTAAGAGAAACTTTCTAATAAAATATTTTTTATGCTTGATTAGTGCAATGTCTCTCATTTAACACAAATTCAAGCAAAACGATCTCTAACTTGAGATTTTCACCCAATTTCATCATATTGACGATAGGCAATCTACACAAAATTTTATTTTTTAAACATAGAATCACCATTTATTTCTATATGTTCCCACAACAGTGNACATCTATGATCCATTATTTCAACATATTCAATTATGAAATCAACTCATTCATACACAATGCTTAACTTAATTCATGTGCTCATTATATATCAAATTTCACATGAAAAAATAAAAAATAATTTAAGCATGCTACTTATTCACCGTTCATAGATCAATTCATGATTCAATATATCCGTCATTGTCAGCAATGCTAACTAACTCACATAAACCCAAAAAAAGAAATTATTTTATTTTATTTTTAACTACAGCAATAAAAGCACACAAAAAATAAAATAAAATAAAAACTCATGTTTTTCACCTCAAACTTAAACTAGTTATTGTCATCAATGTCTTCAATCCTAAATCCGCATATAAAGGGGTGGGGAAGAAAGTGAAGAAAAGACTCCTCTGATATGTCATGTTATTTACTGACTAGCTTTCTTATTGCTCATGTTGGCTCATTGATAAATATTGGTTTAAATATTCAGTGATGTCGTTTTCTTGAAAAATCAAATAAAGTATTAAGATCAAATAACTGGAACCAGTGTTACTTAGCTTTATCATCTAATAAACCAATGAACATATAAAAGACCTAAGGGGAAACGAAGTATAGATGATGAATCACAAATAACTTAAAATAAACTAAACTATCCTAAAACTAAAAAATAAAATAAATAAAAAAGAAGAAAGCTTGGGTTGCCTCCCAAGAAGCGCTTCTTTAAAATCATTAGCTCGACTTTTTGCACAAGTGTGTCATGGCACTTTGAATATTGCTTTGGAGTCTTGCTTAACTTGTTTAATTTGACTTTTTTGCATATAGCAATTTTCCTCCAAATTTTAACATTGCTCTTCTCCATGTAGTATGACTTTTCCTTATCACCCGTTTTGAATTCTACAATATATTCTTCAATCTCTTCGTAAGGTTTAATCACAAAATCCACTTTTGAGCAACGATGAAGTCGAGAATTTCCTCTTCTTTGAATGTTACAAGCTCTTTTTCGCCCGTTGTGAATAATTTCTTGATTTTTTCAAGCTCCTCTTCTTTAATTGAAGTTTTCTCAAGTTCAACGTCCATGTTTAAAACTTTTGGCAAATAAACAATGACATCTTCATGGAAAGTCCCTTCTCTTGTTGTTTTTGTTGGAAGTTTGGCGGATCTGATTCTCTTAATTGATGTTCATTAATAATCCGTAGAAAAAATAATTCCATAGGCAAATCACCCATATAAAATTTGTGGGAGAGAAATAATGCAACAGGCAAGTTTTAGATCTTTTAGTTTCTGTCCTATAATGAAATCACCCATAAGCACATCTCCCTCAGCAATTCCTTGAGCTACCAATTGTTGTTGCCTTATGATGAAGTTACATACGAGCATATTGTCGAAATAAATCTCGGCCATCTTTTATCTTGTTATTTTCATTCTTTTACATATTCTGAAAAAGAGAGAGAAAAAAATAAAGAAATAAAAAGAAAATAAATAAATCAAATAACAGTTAAAAAATATAATAAATTAAGACTAAAAGTAAATAGCCCCCGACAGCGGCGCCAAAAACTTGTTGCGTTTTTTATATCGCAAATGTACGATATCGTAACAAGTAATAGAGTGAACTGTTGAGTCCGGATTATCGTTCTCACGAGAATTATACTTTAGTCTTAATCTGATTTTCCTAACTCCTATTTGACGAAAGTAAACGAATAAGGAATGATAATAGTTGTGTATAATTTTTCTTTTGTGAATTAACTAACTTAAACTAATAGAAAGTATGAAAAGATTTCAAACAACAATTGATAAAAGATTTGATTATGTAATGAATATTAGGGAAAAACAAGTTCATCTAATGATCTCCTCAATTCTAAATCAAGATTCTAACCTAATGTAGTGTTCAATCGAATTCTTCTATGGTATTCAATTTACCCTCTCGAGTTCTCATCGAACCTATTTAAATAATTCAATTCCATATCTTTATGCGAACTACCCTTAGTTAAATGAATTATAGTTCTAAAAACTCTTATAACAATTGCAATACTTAGTATATGTATCTTTACACTTTATACTACTTTACCGAATTTTATTATACGCTCTAAGCCTCAAACTCACCTCTCGATTCGTAAGAAAATAAAATAATAATCAAATTATTGGTCTGATAATTCAAAGCATTAATCTCATAATAAAATGAACACATAAAAAAATGTACTACAGAAATATTTGAATTAAAGAATCAAGGATCACAAAAAGATTACATTGTTTGCCCTAATTTAGAGTTTAGTTAAACATAATGTAAAAGGAAAAACAAATAAATATTCTTGAGTACATCACCAGATTAATTGAGTAAAGATATGGAAAAGAATCAACTCTTGCACCAAGGTCTTCTTCCATTTCCAATCTTTGCTTTAAACTTGAATCATGTGATTAATTTTTTCTCTTGATTTGACTCTTCGATCTCTCGTTGTATTTTTTTTTTCAATGTGTGGAACTCCTTTATTAGTGCCTCCTTAGGTTTATTTATACTTTCCTACGCATTCTTGGCCAATTTGGAGTCTTTTTCTGGGCTTCTCACGGCTCAAATAGCAAAAACCTAAGTTGTGTGGCGCAGTGCCTAGGTGCCGCGTCAAATACTAGGGTAACGCCTGAAAATCTGCAAAAATGCTGTTTTTCTGGGTAAGATAGCGCTTGGGCGCTCGGTTGCCGACTCTGGGCCCTAGGTTGCTGTTCCAAACAGAGGGCTACAACTTTGCTAGATGTAGTTCATTTTCAATTCGAACGTTTACGAGGCCAAAAATGAGTTTCAATCTCCAACTAAAATTTTTGACATCCTTGTGTGGTTGAAAATTGATTTGTTTTCACTCCTTTTGATCTTTAATTGTATTTATTTGACTCATAGCATTCTCGAATCTTCATCATGAGTTTCGACACAATTTTTGAGTATTTTCACTTTAGTCCCCAACTTTGTATCTCGCCATTTTTCTCTTCTTTCTTTCAATTTCACTTCCATTAATTGAGTTTCACCTAATAACATATTATTTAATAAATTGGGCTATAATTCCATTAAAAGAATTACGAAATATCAATATTTTGGAGCTTGAATAAGTGTATAAAATACAATTGTCACTTTTGTTCACCAAAGGATCATTTATTTAAGCAATATGGGATTTGGGAAAATTCTGTTTCCCCATTAAGTGCTTTGGAAAATATAATGGTGAAATATGTTTGATACTAGGAAACAAACTTGCAGTTTCTGCTTCCAAAATTTATATATTTTTTGCCTCTGTCTTCAATCATGCTCATTATTATTATTATTATTATTATTATTATTATTATTATTATTATTATTGTTATTGTTATTGTTATTGTTATTGTTATTGTTATTGTTATTATTATTATTATTATTATTATTATTATGAACATGCTTGATCTCACTGATCAGCCACATGAGAGTGAGCTGAACTAGTTGTGGCACTTACTCACTTAACTTCCAAAATAGGTTCGAGTGTAAGATAGTATGTCGTATGAGCCATTTTCAAGGATTTCAGAAGCAGATTTGGAGATATCTTGGCATTGTATAGCTTCATTCATGTAAATGCACATGGCTTATGAGTTTCTTTCTGAATAAGTCAAGGTCTGGATAATTATCATTGCCTCCCCTTTCGTCATCTTTCGTCATTAATCGTTCTCTGGCCATGACTTAACTCAATTTTTGTTTTCAATGATTTGGTTGATCTTGGTTTGTGTTCATGCAAAACCCGCAAGTGCACGGGATTGTTGACAAGTAATACGTAATGAGTTAAGAGTTATCGTCTCATTGGGAATAAATTTCAATCAAGTGTATTAGTTTTTATTTAGATTCAAAGTGAGAAAACAAAATAGAATTATGTTGATAATTATTCTAAATTATTCTAAGAAAGCTTGTAAAATTCGAGTTTTGTATTTATATGGAATGAATGTATTGGATTACGAATCCACCTATTATTTTCTATTTCAATTCTCAATTATGTAGCTAGTATCATTCATGCATTCTTAACAATTGATAAATATATTGTAATTAATCCTCTTTTTCAAGACAAATTAAATCTATTCTAATCACAACCTGAATATATTCCTAACCCGAATTCGATTAAATAGAACACATTAAGATTTAGGTTATCTCAAAAACTGCACATGTGATTAATATTATTCATAATATCTATTGCATGCATGTTAGTCAAGCAATGTTCTAGACCTATTGTGAGCCTCCTAATACTACAACAAACAACTATATATTTAATTGGTGATAAGGCTATCAAATAATAAAATTATACATACAAGATTAATCAAGAAAAGCAAGAATATAACTAACTACTAGTCATAAACTAAAAAAGAGTAATAAAAGATTTCANTATGCATGCAAGATTAATCAAGAAAAACAAGAAATTAACTAACTACTTGTCTTGAATTAAAAACAAATAATAACAAGTTTCATCTTCATTCAATACATGAAAATAATTAGCCTAGCATAATGTTATGTAAATTTTACAAAAAGATTTGGAAAAACATCACCCGGAATGATAAATAATGTATGGAAAGTGAAAAATCAATTTCTTCTTCGTATTTCTTCAACCCGGACTTTGAATCTTCAACCTCTTGTGATAATTGCCTTTGAATCTTGTGCTAACCTCTTTATTGTGATGGAAAAAAAAAAGATTTGATATGCTCTGTATCGTTCACGCTATTCTCACTCCCCAGAAAATAGGTTAAATTTGGTTTTTATAAGGATTTGGATAAAACCAAGAAATTGGGCCGTTCAGGCCTAGAAATGGCCTGTGCGTGTGTGCCGTATAGTTCCTTTCGCACGTGTCATTCATTGATTTTGTTCTCGGTAGATGAAGTTCATGCCCGTGCGCGTGTGAGAGAATTGGCATGCGCGAGCATAGGTTCGTCTCTGAACAATTTCGGTATTTTGGACATTAAGTTCGCTCTAGATATCCGATTGAGATGATTCAAAATGCGCTGGAAAATGTAACTCAAAGGGCTACAATTCTTCTTGAAATACAATTTTTCCAATTCGAAAGATTTCTATCCGAAAAATGGGTCTCAAGTTGAGGCTAAAAATCCATAGCATAACTTCTTCGGCTGGAAATTGATTTGTGAAAACACTTCTACTATATTTCACTCATTTTACCTCCAATTGCATCCAATTGATCCTATATGATCTTCAATCATCATTTTGTGCTCCAAATCAACTATTTGATATACGCATTGATCCTCAAACTTTGGATTTTCTTTGTTTTCGCACGTTTTTATTCATTTATTCCAAATACACCAATTTGCATTGAGTTCAACCTAACAAACATAATTAACACAGAATTAAGCTATAAATCATCCAAATCACTAACAAATACTCTAATTTAATGGCCTAGATAAGTGTATAAAATATACTTATCAAACACCCCAAAACTCGAACATTTGTGTGTCCTCAAACAAAATTATAACCAAACTTAACCACACAAAAATGTTAAACATACGTATGGTTAGATGATTTTCCTTTTGTCTCAAGATCGAAAAACATGTGTTAAAACTATGAATTGCTACAAAATTACAAGAATTCCATTATTGTCCCATCCAACTATCCCAACCCTCAATAGTCAAATTTGTCTGTTCTTTTCTCGTGAATTTCACACCCCCGATAAGCGCTTGTTTATAGTCATTAGCTTGACTTTGTTGTTTTGATTATTTATGGTGGTTTGAAAACGAAGATTTCAGTTTTTCATCTGCTGCACTGACAATTATTCTTCAATTCATCTTCGAGCCTCCAGATTACAAGAATTCCATTATTGTCCCATCCAACTATCCCACTTTCTTCTTTCTAATTCTTGTGACTTCTCCAATGGTCTATCATTTTGCACTCCTCAATGTCTGAAGGTTGCTTGAATAGAGCATTCATGGTGAAACTTTGTTGTTTTTCTTCTACCCTTAAGATTATTTCATCTTTTTCAAAATTCATTAATGCACGTGCGGTAGATAAGAATGGTTTACCCATAATTAACAGCATATGTTGAGCATCTATATCAAGGATAATGAAATCAGGTGGAAAGAAGTTATCTCCAACTTTGATGAGCACAACCTCTACCACTCCGTAAGAATACTTGAGTGTCCTGTCAGCCAGCTATAGGATTATTGATGCTGCTTTTGGATAATCCAATTCTAATTTTCTGTAGATAGACAATGGCATCAAATTAGTACTTACTCTAGAATCAATTCAAACGTTTAAATTATTTGAATTTCCTATAGAGTAAGGTACAATGAAACTCCCTGGATCCTTTAGTTTAGGAGGGAACATATGTTTTATGATTGTACTGTACTCTTCTGTCAGAGCTACTGTTTTATCCATCGGTAGCTTCCTCTTCTTAGTGAACATCTCTTTTAAAAAATTTGTGTAATTTGGAATCTGTTGAATGGCATCAATGAAAGGAATGTTGATATGAAGTTGTCTGAGTGTATCCAAGAACTTCTTAAATTGATTTTCCAGTTTATTGTTCTGCAACTTTTGAGGGCAACTTTTGAGGGAATGAGACTGGAGATGTGTGTTTATTGATGAGAACAGTTGTCTTAACCAGTTGACTGTCCGATTTTTATTCCCATGTAACATTTGTAGATTCTTGAGACTGAACTACTTGTTCCTCACCTATGGTAAGTATCTGATTCTCCTCAATTCCTTTCTTCTTCACATTGATTTCTAGCAGCTGTACTCTACTTTTCATTGTGATGGTCTGGACTAGTTCTCCTCCAGGTTATTTTCGAAGCCTTTGAAGAAATGGAACATGCGACACATAAGCTCGAACAAGGAAAGCAGGCTTGTATGATGGTGTCTCAATAATTGTATGATTCACAGTTTCAACTGCTAATACATGTTTTCTTGGATTTTTCTTTGTGTTGCTTGGTAAGGTTCCTTAAGTTTTCCCCGCTAATACAGCTGCCAATTGACCCATTTGAGTTTTCAAGTTTTCAATTGCAGCCTGCTGGTTCTGAATAATTGTCTGTTGGGTTTGGAAATTAGAGTCACTCTTAGTAATGATTGAGTTAATAATTCCTCAATCGATGGCTTTCTATTTTGCTATTGCTGTTGTTGTCGGAATCCTGGTGGTCTTGCCTAAAAATTTGCTCATTGTCCTTGACTTTGATTGTTGGCCTTCGAGAAATTTGGATGATCTCTCCATCCCGGATTATATATATTGGAGTAGAGGTTGTTCTATTGCCTTTGAAAATCTTGCGCATAGCTAACCTCCTTTGGTTGGATTACATGTGTTGAGGGTAAATGACATTTTTCAGTGGTATGATCAGCCCCACAACCTTCGTAAATCGGTTTCGATTGGTGTACCATTCTCACATTTTGAGTAATGTTTTCTAATCTCCTTGTCAATGCTTCCATTTGGGCTGCTAATGATGTAGCTATGTCCACGTTGTGCATTCCTACTATTTTCCTTGACACTTCCCTATCTATTGGCCACATAGATTGATTCTCTGTAATTATCTCAAATAGGTCCAAGGAATTTTCCAATGGGATATCCATTATTGACCCTCTTGCTAAAGCATCGGCTATGTTGTGAAATTCAGGTCTCAAGCCCAAATAAAATATATAGATCTTAGAGTCTTTAGGAATGTTCAGATTAGGGCACTTCTTGAAGTAATCTTTAAATCTTTCCCACGCTTCTAGATAGCTCTCGAGGTCTCCTTGTTTGAAAGTATGGACTTCATTTTTAAGTTGATGGACACGAGAAGGTGGGAAGAATTTCAAAGTGATTTTTTGCACCATGTCATTCCATGAAACAATGCTCTCAGGGATTAGTGAGTTTAACCAATCTCGTGCATCGTCCTTTAAGGTGTGAGAGAATAAGTGCAGTCTAAAAGCGTCACCAGATGTGCCTTTGTAACTAATCATATCGCACAACATCAAGAAGGCTTGAACATGTTCATGAGGAATTTCAGTTGATCTTCCAGAGAGCCTCATGTCGTGATGATTCTGAAATAAGTTGATGGCGTCAGGTCTGATATGGAAGTTAGCCCATCCAAATGGTAGATATATAATAGGTAGTTGTACAAGAGCATGAATGGGATTATATAATCTCTCACTAAAGCTACTCCATCATTTGCTACTACCCTCGGCTGGTCTGGCTGAACTGGTTGAGATAGTTGTAATGGATTCTGAACTTGATTCAGATTTTGATTTTCTGCCATATCCCTTGCTTCCCTCTGTTCTCTTTTTGTTGTCCAAAGGTTCTTTCGATTTAGAGATCTATTGGAAGAAACTCGATCTCGTAGAGTCTTGCATAAACTATAATTTCCTAAAAAGAGTAAAACAAGAGACTTAATTCGTTCAATAAATATCCTAAAAAAATAAAAATAAAAACAAAAACTTTAAATCTAAAGTAACTAACAAACTCAAGTCAAATAAATTATTCCCCGGCATGTTCGTGCAAAACCCGCAAGTGTACATGATCGTTGACAAATAATATGTGATAAGTTAAGTTATCGTCCCACAGAGAATAAATTTCAATCAAGTGTATTAATTTTTATTTAGATTCAAAGTGAGCAAACAAAATAGAATTATGGTTGATAATTATTCTAAATTATTCTAAGAAAGCTTGTAAAATTCGAGTTTTGTATTTATATGGAATGAATGTATTGGATTACGAATCCACATATTATTATCTATTTGAATTCTCAATTATGTAGCTAGTATCATTCATGCATTCCTAACAATTGATAAATCTATTGTAATTAATTCTCTTTTCAAGACAAATTAAATATATTCTAATTACGACCCGAATATATTCCTAGTCTGAATTCGAATAAATAGAATGAATTAAAGTTTAGATTATCTCAAAAATTGCACACATGATTAATATTATTCGTAATATCTATTGCACGCATGTTAATCAAGCAATGTTCTAGACCTATTGTAAGCCTCCCAACACTACAACAATCAAGTGAGCAACTATATATGTAATTGGTGATCAAACAATCAAATAATAAAATTATGCATGCAAGATTAATCAAGAAAAAACAAGAATTTAACTAACTACTTGTTTTGAGTTAAAAATAAATAATAATAGGTTCCATCTTCGTCCAATATATGACAATAATTAGCCTAGCATAATGTTATGTAAATTATACAAAAATATTTGGAAAAACATAACCCGAAATGAAAAACAATGAATTGAAAGTGAAAAATCATTTTCTTCTTCGTATTTCTTCAACCCGGACTTTAAATCTTCAATATCTTGTGATAATCGCCTTTGAATCTTGTGCTAGCCTCTTTTTTTGGGGTGAAAAATAGGATTTGATATGCTTCGTTTCGTTCACGCCGTTTTCCCCACGGAAAATAGGTTAAATTTAGTTTTCATAATATTTGGATAAAACCAGGAAATTGGGCTGTTCAGGCACAGAAATGGCTTGTGTGCGCGTGCCGTATAGTTCCTTTTGCACACGCTGTTAATTGATTTTGTTCTTGGTAGATGAAATTCATGCTCGTGCGTGTGCGCGTGCCAGAGAATTGGCCTGCGCGTGTAGGTTCGTCTCTGAATAGTTTTTGGTATTTTGGACATAACATTCTTTATAGATATTTGATCGAGCTTATTCAAATGTGTTGGAAAGGTAATTCAAAGGGCTAAAATTCTTCTCGAAATACAATTTTTCCAATTCGAAAGTTTGCTATCCAAAAAATGGGTCTCAAGTTGAGGCTAAAAATCCACAGCTTAACTTCTTCGATTGGAAATTGATTTGTGAAAATACTTCCACTATATTTCACTCCTTTGACCTCCAATTGCATCCTATATGATCTTCAATCATCATTTTGTGCTCCGAATCAACTATTGAATGTACACTTTGATCCCCAAACTTTGGATTTCCTTCGTTTTTGTACGTTTTCATTCATTTATTAGAAATCCAACAATTTGCATTGAGTTCAACTCAACAAACGTAATTAACATAAAATTAAGCAATAACTCATCCAAATTACTAAAAAATACTCCAATTTAATGGCCTAAATAAGTGTACCAAATATACTTATCATTTTGCACGTCATTGCTTTGGATGTTGACTTTGCTGTAAAGCAAGCATTTCTTATTCTGCAAGAGCAGGTTATGCCGTTAATAATGTTGTTAGGTTTATATTTTGTATTGGTGATTCTGTGAATAAATTGACCAACTTGAACAATTATAAAAGTTTAGAGACTGAATTGTAAAGTTTCATAGTTGGTAGGTTAGCTTAGGGTTCGGGGTTCCATGTTTAGAACAAGAAGGATTTACGTCGATTTTTCGCTAGCTGCTCGAGCAGATGGAACATAGACTACCTCGCTCAACCTTCGTCCCACTGTCGCTCAAGTGACAGACCCTTCACTCGAGCGAAGTTGCCTTATCGCTCGAGTGACCTATTTTATGGCCAGACCTAATTTTTGTTCTCGTGATTTTTACTTGGCCTATAAAACACATTTCGTCCAACATAAAAATTCTTGGCACACATTTTCTACTGTGAGGAGATTGAACATATTACATTCTTAAGAGAATTCATGCTTCATTATAT
>CAIGRF010321614.1:0-11000 GCA_903798235.1 Fraxinus ornus | reverse complement strand
AGTGTATAATGAGTGTGTATTTGGTACATGAGTGTGGTTGAAAGAGTTTTTAGAAGGTTATGGCCCGTTTGACAGAGTCTTTGTATGTAAAAACTATTTCTGAAATGAAAATATTTAAATAATTTTCTAGAACTACTTTATATGTTTTAGAAGAGCTTTCACGAGTTTCCTTATTTCATCAGAGTTCTAATTTGGATGGATATCTTATGTAATCTTTTAGCATCAATTGTGTAGACTAAGGTTTTTATAGTTTCTTATAAATAGTTCCCATACGATGCATGATTACGTCCTAAGAACAATGCGGTAGTTGCAGTGCAGCTTTGAAGTGTCGATTCCACAGGGAGATGGAAAAATGCTCAAAGAATAAAAAATGGATGAATTATCCTCTTCAATGTGTAGTAAAATTTAATATTTGAAATGTGAAATTAGAATCAATAACTTAAGGTAGTGAGCGTCGGAATTCCTTCAATTGGATTGGATCGATCACATCAATTATTCATTTTATAACTCAATTAGAGAATTTTCATCCCAACTCTCTAATAAGAGGATTTATCGTGAAAACCAATTTAATTCACAAATGTAATCCTAGAATCTAGACTTATGATATATTCGCACAATTTTATTGGAACAAGATCAAAGATGGACCATATACATCAAGTATAAGGCAGTAATCAATCCGTCAATAAAGTAATATTGAGATTAAAATTCAACAATTGTTTTAATCATTCAATAGAAAGAGCACAACTAGATCTATAAAGAACTTGATAAAAGTTAAATCAATCTCAACAATAAGTAACTGAAATTGAAACTCAACAAATAGTTTAATTTAACAATGAAAAAAGCATGACTGAATCCATGAAAAATCTTGTAAATGTTAAACCGATTTCAATGTAAATTAATGAAAAGAAAAAGTCTAAATACTAGAATTGTTCAACAATGAATAGAACAATTGCATGAATAAATTGATGTGAAATCTCTGAATCCAACAAGTTTCTTATTGCTTCACCTTGGTTTTTAGTTCCTCATGGAGATTCTTGAGCCAAAGAGGAGAAGAATAGTAAATGAAATATGCGTAGTTCAACCCTAATAACACCTAGAGGGGGGAGTGAATAGGTGTATAATGCGGAACTAAAATCTTTTACGAATTAAACAACAATAAGTTACTTTTTAATTCTTATCTAGACGATTAATCATACAAGTCATTTTAGCCTTAAGTTGAAATACCGCAGTTTATATACAATAAATAGTAAATAATGAAAGCAGTAAATCAACAACAGGATGATCACGGAGAAACCCAACTGAGAAAAACTCCGGGCACTTTGCTAGGCAATCCACTAAAAACGATTTTAACAACTTACAGTCTATCAGACTAGACGACCCGTACTATCTGATCTCCGACTGCACTCCCTACAGCTCTCTGCCGATCCCGTGCTCCCATGCACCAATCCTTAGCTGCTGTTGCCAAAGTTCTCCGTAGAATTTACTACCCTATAGCACTCCTAACCTTGTGGAATCGTTTATCTCCCGTGGATCAACGAAGAACGACCCGTTCTTCACAGACAAGAACTCATGTCAACTTCTCTCGATCTTCAGAACCTTGACCAAATGTAGAGGAAGTAGTGGTTTGGTATTTTGATTATGAATTCGATATTTTTTTCTCACCAAAATTCTCACACGGATGAAAGTTGAAAGATATAATATAGAGGAATCACTCTCTAAACTTTTTCTCTCAATGTTCAATATTAGGAATTTCATACATATGAGTTTTGGTATATATAGGTAAGTCAAAAAACGAATGTGTCAGGTAAAAAACCTTTAAATCGAGAAATAAAACTTTCTCGAATAACCGTGTCGCTCGAGCGAAAGTCTTGCGACGGTCCAGCGACGATATTTTTGCTTTTGTAGCTCGAGCCAAACATTGGCGACAGTTTAGCGAAATCGGCCCCGTTTTCCTCATTTTTTGCCATTCTCGAACCCTAGACCTAATAATCTTATTTTCAACTATTTACACATTACTCATTGACTTTATAACTAAAGTACAATTCAATCATTTTGTTTACAGAATTGCCAATAAGAAAACATCTAAAACCTAACAGTGTATGGGGTGTTCTCCCCTTTTTTGGGACGTTTTAGGGTTTAAAAACGAGTCCCCAACGTGTTTCCATAATTGGTAGAACAAATTCCGTAATTAGAAATTTTTTGCAATAAAGGACATATGCTACCGCAAGGTATAAACCCATGTGGTCGCATGGAACAAATAAATGACACCCTTGAATTCTCGGTAAATGACTATGCGGCCGCAAGGATTTATAACCATGCGATTGCATGGCCATAGTGTTTACCCGCCAGATAGTTTTCAGTATTTGATCATATTTTTCTCTATCGATGTCCGTTTGAGGTGATTCAAGATGCGTTGGAAAGCTAACTCCAAGAGATACAACTTTGCTTTAGATATCATCTTCGAATTCGATCGTTTTCCATGCCAACAACTGGTCTCAACATGAAGTTGAAAATCGGTGCAAAACTTTTCAACTTGAAAGTTGATATGTGATAATGTTTTGGCTATATTTCATCATTTTAACTTCTTTCTTCATCCGATTGACCTCAGCACTCTCGAATCTTCATCACAAGGTTAGAAACAAGTTTAGAGTATTTTCACTTTAGTCCCTGAACTTTCACTTTCTTCTATTTTGGTCATTTTTTCGCCATTTTCTTCTAATTTCCATTGTATTCGTCCATTTGCAACATAAACCAAAATATAACCAAAAAATTTATGCTCCAATAAGTCATAAAAATGCAATTATTAGTGGATGAAAAACGTGATAGTTGCACTATTATCAATATATACCTTATGAGACGTCCAAAAGTGTGATTGAACAATATTTTGATTATAGAGATCATTCTTTGAATATCCAAACATCATTTCATTGATTTCTTGATTCAACTACAATATTATTGTTCATTATTCAACACATATATTGATCAAATTAGTAGAGATTTTTTATAAGTTAAGAGTTTATTCTTGAAAGCCAAAAACATATTCCAATATCTCTTGCATCAGCCTACATGATTAAAACATATAAAGATCTTTTGATCAAACATCAACCCGAAGATAAATAGATACTAGGGATCGGAAGTTATTGTAAAAGCACATATTCAAGAGGATTAAGGTGAGGTACCACGAGTTGGGATATGGATTCAGGAAGCACGCACAAGAGGGTTGAGGTATAAATCAGGAGTCAGAATTTTTTTTTAAGAAGCAAGCCTCTAGTACGATCAAGGGAGACTTCAGGAATTGATGTCCGAATTTATACAAAGTAGACGGGTTTGGGCCTTAGTGTAAATTTTCTTCAAATTATAGTGGATTACTTGTCAAAGTGTCATGAGTTTTTACTCAATTGAGTTTTTCCGTGATCATCTTTGGTGTTATTTACTACTTTAATTATTGATTGTGGTATTCAAACTTAGGATATTGATTTGTTTGATTTAACAATTTAGAAATAATTAAAAAATAATTTGTTACTTTTAATTGTGTAATTTCCCACTTTGAGCCTAAAAACTTACATAAAATAACAAGTAGGTTTGATAATATGGACAGCAAACGAAACATCAAACATTGTAGTGTGAGTTATGAAGGAAATGTTCTTAATACATTTGTCATTTGGTTGGAATCGGAGAAGAAGAAAAAAAGAACAGCTTTTGTCTTTCTGCTTTACAGCTAATACAGCATCAAACATGTGTCATCATTCCTTCTCTTTTTCTTTCTTTTCCTATACTCCTCATTCTTCAAATCAATTCCCAGCCATACCCTTTGGCAGGCCGGACAGACCGGCAAAATTTCAACCAAGTTGATGTAGGATAGAAATTAAAATCAAAATTTATTAATAAAAGTTATAGATTTTATAAAATATTTTAATTTAGATTAAAATCTAAATTTTAATTTTTACCAACCAGAATGTTGTTTGGTGTCGCGAGTAATTATCAGTCTACGAGGTAATTTGGTCATTTTAATTTATCAAGTCAAGCTTTTACCGCTAAGCACTCGTAACACTTTGTTTGACATCCATTTTGGGAGAAAAATTAATTTTTGAATAGTGATTGATGAAAGAATGTGTGGTTAAAAAGTAAGGAAAATTTTTGGATTTATGTGTAATATTATTTTATATATAGAATGTATGGTTAAAATGAAGAAAGAGAAAAAGAATGAGAATGAGAGTGAAAAAAAATGAGTATCAAACATAGGCAAATAACATTATTTATATTGAAAATGTAAATTCATTTCATCAAAAGCTCGTCTCGCGTGTCAATCTAAAGTTGGACCCAAATAAACTTTGGATGCTACGAATCTACCGTTGAACTGAATCAAACCAAAATAAACTTTGGATACCAAAGATAGGGCTAGATTTGTCACATAGACATGATTTGGTTGGAACAAGTGAAACCCTACCCTCATTTGCTTTTTTAAGTAGAAATGTTATTTAGCAATGTTTTAAAATAACAATGTTTTAAAAATCGATCCCATCATTCATTCGAAAAATAGAAATTGTCAAGGGTCAAAATGTCAAATCGTGGTCGAATTGATGATTTTAAAAAAATAAAAAATATACATTTAAAAATGTGAAAAAATATATATTTACATAGGTTGAACCGATTAAACTAAGATAAAGTCACGAATTTTCCAAAAATTAACCAATTTAACGGATTTTGGAACGAGTTTTTAATTAGAAGTATTATAAACCTAACCAAACCGATTTTGATCATGTTTCCCATTTTCCCAGTTGAACCAGTCAGGTCATGCTGATTTAAAACGCTATTATTTAGGCGTATTGGGATTACAATCTCAATTTAAGTGACGATAATATGGTATTAAATGATATGTAAAATCATTTAATTTTATATTTCATTTAACCTATTATAAATCGTGGGCTGTTACCACAATGGACCTACATATCATTATTCAGAGTGAAAATATAGTTTTCCATATTTCTTTAGTCAGAATTGGTGATGCTCTTTTTGTTTAGGTTAAAAAAAAAAATGTTATTTAACGTCAGTAGCGTTGAACACTAATCTAGATATTAGTATGTCATAGATATTATTAAATAGGTCATAATTCTTTTTATTTAATTAACTTTGTAATTTTAATATCACACATAAACTGTTGTTAAACACTAAGTATTATGAATTAAGCTCCTTGTAAAGATAAAATGTATAGAAAGCATAAAAGATGTACAGGTGGCAACAGTTTATAAGCTGCTTGAAATGTGTTTTTTGTCGAACATTCATCTCTGTAAATGTAACAGGATTGAAATAGTATTACTCGTAAATTAATTACGTTTTAATTATCTGTATTTATATTTTTAATACTAATAAATGCAATTACTTAATGCATTTAATTCATTCAAACCAGGCAGTAAAAATTTGGTCAACTATTTTTTCTTGTCTGCATTAGTGATATTCATTTTTTTTTTTCCCTTACACATTACACTCTAACTCACTCGTCTCTCTTCAAATATACATAACATACCCGCACTATTTTTCGCATGGGTTCTCGCCGGAGAATCGAATTTTCGTCTCTTAAAAATCGCCGCCACAAGGCGCCGTTCCAATCTCATTATTAAGATCTGGGTTGGGTTTATCGTTTATACTGAGTGAAACAAGGAAGGAAAAAATGGGGTGGGTTCTACAATCTGGGTGTTTATTTTCTGCTGTGTTCATACTGTTTATACAGGGGTTTTACAGAGTCAACTCTGAGCCGACTCAGGATAAGCAAGCGCTCCTTGCTTTCCTATCCCAAATTCCACACGAGAATCGTCTCCAGTGGAACCAATCTGATTCGGCATGCGACTGGGTTGGGGTTCAATGTGACCCCACAAATTCGTCTGTGTATTACTTGAGGCTTCCCGGGGTTGGACTCGTGGGTGAGATTCCGTCTGACACAGTGGGTCGTTTGACTCAGCTACGAGTTCTGAGTCTGCGTTCAAACAGGCTTACTGGTTCAATTCCTCCTGATTTCTCTAAGCTCGAGCACCTACGGAGCCTCTACATCCAGAACAACCAGTTCTCCGGCGAGTTTCCAGCCAGTGTAACTGAGTTGACTCGGCTGACCCGGTTGGACCTCTCCTCGAACAACTTTACTGGACCAATCCCTTTTGCCGTTAACAATTTAACTCAGTTGACGGGCATTTTTCTCGAGAACAATGGCTTCAACGGTACACTTCCGAGCATTAATCAACCTGGCCTGTTGAATTTCAACGTCTCAAACAATCGCCTGAATGGTTCAATTCCCCGATCACTGTCGAGATTCCCTCCATCGGCTTTCACCGGTAATATTGATTTATGCGGCGGACCATTGCCACAGTGCAACCCATTTTTCCCTTCACCTTCTCCTGCCCCATCAGCGCCACCAATAATCACCCCATCCCACAAAAAGTCTAAAAAGCTCTCTACTGCTGCCATTATAGGAATATCAATAGGTGCAGCACTGGGATTACTACTACTACTTGTAATCCTCTATCTTTGCTGTCGAAGAAGGCAAAGACAAAAAGACTCAACCAAAGTGCAGAAACCACCAGCAGTCTCAAGGGCAGCGGCAGGGGCAGCAGGAGAGGCCGGAACATCGTCGTCCAAAGACGACATAACTGGTGGTTCAGCAGAAACTGAGAGGAATAAACTGGTATTCTTCGATACGGGGGCTTATAGTTTCGATCTGGAGGATTTGTTAAGGGCTTCAGCAGAAGTATTAGGGAAAGGAAGTGTTGGTACTAGTTATAAAGCTGTGTTAGAAGAAGGAAGCATTGTTGTGGTGAAGAGGCTAAAAGATGTGGTGGCTTCAAAGAAAGAATTTGAACAGCAAATGGAAGTTTTGGGGAAGATTAAGCATGAAAATGTGTTGCCATTAAGAGCCTTTTACTATTCTAAAGATGAGAAATTGTTGGTCTTTGATTATATGCCTGCTGGTAGCTTATCTGCTCTTCTTCATGGTATGGTACTCTTCTTCTTCTTCTTCCCTTTAAAAATTTCAAGATTTTTCATTTTCATTGGATATGATTCAAAAATTTCTCCAGTTCTTGATTATTTCTCTGTATATTCAAGTTCAATTCTCTATCTTTTTGGTTAATTTTTAAAATTTTCAGTTCGCGATAAATTTGTATGTTTTTAATATAGCTATGGAATGCAAAAAGTAAGGAGATTTACATTTCTGATAAAATGATTCACCATTCAATTATTGGAGAATGCCACGGACCACGCACCTTTTTTTTTTCCTGGTTTCTCTACAGACTATTTCAACTGATATTTTGTGAATTTTATAATTCAGACTGAGTACGTTTGCCAGTCTAATAAAGTTAAACAAATAATCTTTTTCAACGTGGAGTGGACCATTTTGTTCAGTTTCAATTCCTCAAAAGCTGGGCTAATTTTTATTCATGTGAACTGAAATTGTGTACACTTAACAGAGTAGAATGTGACAATTCATTTTTTCACTTTGGTTCAAAACCATTTACTTAATACTTTATTCATTCAAATTTTGATATTGGTTTCTTTATATATTTTGTTATGTAATTTTTAAATTTTTTTGTATTAAATATTGAAATCTGAATAATTGGATGATGAGAATATATTTATTAAGATGAATGAGTTGAGTGGCTTTGGTGCTACGACAATAATTCAACAGATTCCCCATATTCTCAACCGACATGCTTTTCTTCTCTTTAATGATGAACAAATAAAAAATCATAGCAACCCTATTTTTCTTTTTCTTTTACCTCCTCAACAAGTCACCAGTGGTCACATGTTACCATGTCTGTCTAACCATAAAATAATAAATAATGTTACTTTTTTGGACTTCCAAGTAAAAAGAAGTTATTTTTTTAAAGTGACTCAAAATAAGCAATTTAATTATAATTTTAACGAATAAAAAAAAACCTTATTTATTTACTTGTAAGTAAAGTTATTAAACATTGCCAAACTTTCTCTAAAAATAATGTTTAACTAAATCAGGAAGCGGGTAGTTTCACAGCTAAGATTTCACAGGAATGTAGATTCTAATTCTTTGGAAAAGGGTAATATCAATTGAATTTGAGCTTGTTCTTATTCTTTTATTGCTACCTAGTTTTTAATGTTTCCAGGTTTGATGACTTCCTATTCGCATGTTCAGTATATGTGTGCATTGCATCGCTTGAGTTGATCTTTTAGGCCAAAGAATTGCCCCTTCAAGTTATTACTAGTTTTTCAAGATAGCACGCACGAATTTGTGAACGGTAAGAGTGATGTTAACGTAAGTTTATGTCTATTGTTCAATAGGTAGTCGAGGCTCAGGGCACACCCCACTAGACTGGGACAACAGAATGAGAATAGCATTGAGTGCAGCAAGAGGCCTCGCGCACTTGCATGTATCGGCAAAAGTAGTCCACGGCAACATCAAGTCATCTAACATCATCCTCAGGCTAGACAACCGTGATTCTTGTGTATCAGATTTTGGGCTCAACCAACTCTTCTCGAGCTCAACCCCACCCAATCATCGCGTAATGGGCTATCGTGCACCTGAGGTCCTGGAAACCCGTAAAGTCACATTTAAATCCGACGTCTACAGCTTTGGAGTGTTATTATTAGAGCTGTTGACCGGCAAAGCACCAAATCAAGCTTCATTAGGTGAAGAAGGGATTGATTTGCCTAGATGGGTACAAAGTGTAGTGCGGGAGGAATGGACGGCGGAGGTATTTGACATTGAGCTAATGAGGTATCATAATGTTGAAGAAGAGATGGTGCAACTTCTTCAGATAGGAATGGCTTGTGTTGCATCAGTGCCGGATCAAAGGCCGGCAATGCAAGAAGTGGTGAGAATGATGGAGGATATGAATAGAGGTGACACTGATGATGGGATACAACATTCGTCTGAGAAAGGATCCGACAGCCAAACACCGCCGCAAGAGTCGAGGAGCTCTCCCCCTGGAATCACACCTTAGCATATTGTCAAATATAGAGAGTTCATTTGAAGGCGTACAGAATGGCTGGCTCGTGTATTCTTTGGAAGGGGATTTTTAATTATCTTGTTTGATCTGCGCAATGAATGATTTTTAAGTAGAATGTGATAGATGCAAATTCAAATTGTTGAAAATTTTCAAGAATTGATTGGAAATTTGACCATGTGAATGATTTAGTCGTTTATTTTATAATATTGATAGCTGCGATTTGTTTGCATATTTTTGACAACCATTTCTACATTACGCTCTGAAAATGACAGTGTCCTTGACAGGCCAGCAATTTTGGATTAAAAAATATAGGTTATATACATAAAGAAGTACAACGTAAGGACATCTACAAGATATTCTTTAAATATGAGATCCTATCTATTTTAAAGAGTCAACATTTAAAATCATACTCTAAGAGACTCTTTAAATTAACATTTTAATTTAAATAGTGAGTTTGACTCTTCAAATTTGGAGAGCCAAACTTAGTCTCTATAATTAAATGCATTCAAAGTATTTCAATTTTTAATGTAGGAGAACAATAAAATATTCTTAAAAAAAGTTAGTTAAAATAAAAGATAAATAAATATAATAAATATTTTTTGAGAGTATTAATGAAATATAAAGAGCTTGTAGAGGAGGTAAATAGCAGGATGTGACTCAGCAGGTCAATGTATAAGAGTTGCCAAACTGGTGCCCACAAAAAGTTCAATTTCAAACATTGTTAGAGGCAGGAATCGAACATTCACACTGCGACTGTTCGCTCAGCTAAAACTACCTCACTCATGTTCTTTGCACAACTGAACTATGTCCCGGAGGCAACGTAAGCAATAATATACATGATTTTGTTATATGTACATTGAGATTGACACCTCGTTGTACAGTCCTCCTCACAACAGGGGTTCACGATTTTTTTATGGTTGTGGCACCTCTCTATTATGAGGGAAGTGTATATCGAGGTGTCAATCCGGTGTACAAATAGCAAAATTCTAATAATATATATGATATATGTTCAAATCTTTGAATCAATATTTAGAGCTTGAGCTCCATTTTATGTTAAAAATGTATTTTGAAATAGTGATTTGATAGAAAATGTGTAATTAAAAAATAAGATTTTTTTTTAATTTACGTGTAATATTATTTTATTAAAAAACGTATTTTTAAAAATAGAAAAGAGAAAAATGTATTTTGAAAATAATAAAAATCAAACAATGCTTTAAAATCATTGAACCGATAATTAGAAAAATAAAATAAGATGAACACGAGTACTTTCACTTGTACAGGAGATCCCCTTATACAAGTGCCAAGGAGACACTTGTCTTCGTGGCATTGACACATAGAAATTTTCTGTTCTAGCCAATGCCAAGTTGCCCTAGCAATCCCCGGTACATGTAGCATGGTTCTAAGAAAAAAAAATTAACATGTTTGCTAGTGTTTTTTGTAAAAATAATTTTATTTCATTCACACATTTTTTGAGATCCACAAGAACTACATATTTATCGATCACTCATTTTTATTTATTTATATTTTTAATTGAATTTTACTATCGAATCAAAACATAAGTTTGGCTTGAACATTCAACTTTTCCCTACAATATAAAAAAATAGGTAGTTTGAGGGGTACTGTAGATGTAACAGTTACCAGTGAGAAGTTATTGTTCATTTTCCTAGTTTTCACACCTCCAATCCTCCAATTTTATACGTTTTATATCCATTTCCATGTCATTTTTTTCCTGATATAAAAATGACGTCTTACTTTAAATAGTTACGTATTTATTCCTGTATTATTATTTCTTCTCGTTTATAAACCTATATATTTAGAATGAGAAAATGTTTGTTCACACTTTCGAAATATTGTTTAATTCATAAGCATGAGCAAGGAAAAACTAAAGTGATGAATTGAAACATTTTAATTGTTATTTATAAGAAAAAACAAAAATAGCGCGGAGACTCGTGTCCGTGTCTTCGCGCAGTGACAGAGCCAAAGGAAAATATTTGTTCACAGCACACGATCAACCTTTCGAAATATTGTTTA
>CAIGRF010321595.1:0-17275 GCA_903798235.1 Fraxinus ornus | reverse complement strand
TTCCGTTAGTTTTTCCGTTAAATAAAAAAATTCCGTTAGTTTTTTCGTTAAACCAAGAAATTTCGTTAGATATGCATTTTTTATATATAGAAAGATACAAACATAATCAATGGAAGGATCCAACACCCGACGAGGGGCGCGGCCGCGTTCTGGGTTCCATCGGAATAGTGTTATACCATTGGGGAAGAGGGAGACCGGTGTCGACACGGGAGAGGCGAGGGTTTTGCAGCTTTTGCTTCGCCGATTCGTCTTCCTTTTTTTTTTTGTATTTAAATTGGGCCATTTGTTCGACGACCTCCTAATTTTTTTTTTTTTTTCTTTTTTGTAATTAAGCCTTTTGTTGGGTGGCCCTCTTCCTTTTTTGTTTTTGTTTTTTAATTGAGTCATTTGTTGAGCGGCCCAATCTTTAATTATATATAGGTGCAGCCCGCCCAATCTTTTCTAATTTTCACAATTCCAAATCAAAACTTTTCTCCTCATTGGCGACTCGAATTTGGCCTTCTTCTCCAGTCTGCCGATGAGTCCTCCACCACCACCACCAGTCCAGCCAGTTGTGTGACCGGCTGCAGCCTACCGATCGATCGTCTGTCAACTCCCGTGAGTTTTCTGTTTTCTGATTTGATTTTTTTTTTTTTTTATGTTATTTTCTATTTATTAGTTATGACCGAAATCATGATTTATGTTGTATCATGTATGAATAATGAATTAATTGACACTTATCACTGATTTGAAATGAGAAATTAGTTGTAATTTACATGGAGAAATAGATTTTTGGAAAAATTGAGAATGAGACAATATTCGAACGTTTTCAAAATATGAGATCCCGTAGAATGCAATTGTCTAAAATCACGGTCACAGAGTATGTTGTATCGGGTATTTCTTTAGTATTTTAGGTTGTATTGAATTATGTTTTCATATATATATAATTTACATTTTAGTGTGTTTACATATATGTATTGAATAATTTTTAATATTATTTAATTAAATATTAATAAACAATCTCGTTATTATGATAGCTGATTGTCGACGTTGACCGATCAACATCCGCTCGGACTGAACTTTAATACTGGGTGCGCCACTTGTTGTTTGTATTAAAATATTAGTATTCAACCTCGGCTCGCATATGGCCATGATTTGAACCAACAAAATATCGTCATAAATGCATCTTTTAGCATCAGAAGTGAAATATGAATTTAATACAGGTGATTTGTTTCAGTATCATTGAGAGCAAATAACAAAAAATACAATATATGCTCATACTTAAGCATATCAGAATACCGGTGCTTTCTTTGGTAGAGTAAAATCCATAAACGTGAGCAGATTTTAGACAAACTTTAGAGTCGATCCGAACATACCATCTTTCAGATTACACTTTCCATATACGACCTGTAATCCTCAACTTAAGTTCTTGCCTATCCCCACCAGAGAAGAAGAGAGCCAAACTCCTAGGAATTATGAGTCCATCTTGACTATCACGAACTTTTATATGACTATCACGTATGCTTCGCGGAACTCCTTGCCATACTAGTTTACGTCCAAAAGCACTGACTTCCAAAGTGTAGTTGAACTTCTTCGCGTCATTGTCCTCGCCCATAAAACGAAGGAAGGCCATGTAGACTGGTGCCATACCAAGTGAAAATGCCTCAAAGTGCAAACAGAACTGTCTTCCAAAACAGTTAAATACCTGCACGGAGACAGGATTTAGATTGCAACTTGAAAGTTCTTGCCTATCGTTTCATGATTATTCATAACAAGTAACGTATCTGTTTGGTTCATATCCTTTAAGTGGATATCCAAGCACATGTATAGAATAATCAATAGCTTAGTTATGAACATTTGGTATGTTTGATACAAAATACTGAATTGGATAGACAAGATTTTTATTATCTGGTACTGTCGAATTCACCTTGACAAACGCACTAATAAAATCTTGAGATACAAGTTCAGCAAACCTAAAGGGCATTTCAATCATTACACTTCTAGATGATCGTGCCAGTCTCTTTGATATTATTCATAAAATAGTAACATTAACATATGCATTTAATTCATACCCTCTCATGGATTTTAAAAGAATAGATAATGTTACCTCTATCAACAGCATAAAATCAACTTACAGTTAGCATCCACATTGCATTTTCAACTTCGTGTGGATTTGATTTGACATATCGATGATTAAAGGTGGATCCATCATGCATGTCCACCATGTGGTCCTCCTTAAGATGAGCAACGAGCGCTGGAATGTCGCCTGTTACAGAGCATTCACAGCTTGCATATGGACAGTTATAAGGCCGAAATCGACAATGTTGTTCATGTTTAAGCTTGCCGAAGTATGGAAATATATCATGACATCCAAGACTTTGATATCTGCAGGGAAGCTCCAATGACTCAGCCACTTTCTCCAAAGCCAAACACCTTATGTTCCCGAGTTCAAATTGGCAAGTCGGGCAACGTTTATGCACTCTTTTGCAGTTAATACATAATGTGTGACCATTTGGACACTGCACGAGACGATGAAATCAAACCAAGGACAGTAGATACCATGTATGATTTATATTAAAGGCAACAGCGACTATAATATTCATATATTGAATTATCGTGCTTTACCAATTCAAAATTGGCAGGTAGAGGAAAGGGGAAAAAAGGTAAAGACTAGTAAGATATTTACCATTAGGACAGTAAACCGAAAAAGCTATTCTACAATGAGCAAATATGATGTGAAACAAATCTGAAAATGAGTGCATGTTTGGTTGAGTTTAAAATATTTATTTATAGTAAGTTTTGATTATAAATAAATTAGTATATAAATGATCTGAATTAATAAATTTAAACATAAATGGTCTTTATTGTAAGATAACATTGAAACAAGAAATGGCAGAAAAACCCGTTCAACCCGATACCCGTGGGGCCCCACCTCGAATGGTGTAGGGATTACCCGTCTAACTAGGTAAACGGGCCGGGGACGGGATGAGGGTCATTACCCCGAAGTGGGTATGGGGCGGGTATGGGAAATATAGTCCCCGTCCCGTTTAAAGTTAATTTCAAATTTAAGTTTTTTATCGAAGAACATAAGTTGTTTTTTACAAATTAGTACAAAAGTAATAATATTTAAAGGCATAGAAAAACTAAAAGCAAAAAATAAAAATAAATGGGGTGAAAAATGGGGCAAGAGACTTGCCACGCCCAGCCCCGATCCCGTCCCGAACCCGCCCTGTCCCGCTTTAATCGGGTATGGGAATAGGCAAGGTAACAAAAATACCCGACGGGAAGGGGGTGGGAATGAGCGACCCGTCCCATACCCTCCCCGTTGCCATCCTTACTTATTTAGAAAGCAACTCCTACCTTAGTGTCAAATATAAATACATTTACTCAATAAAGAAAAGTAACCTATACAAATATATTCAAAAACAAAAAGTTACTCAAAAGTTTACTTTTATGCTTAGCCAAGCATGCTTTAAATAGACAAATAAATGAGGTTCAATAGGAATTAGCAAATGAATAATCCTTGAACTATGAAATTGGTCACTCGGCAGGAAGTTTAAGAGAGAGTGCAAATAATTTAAAAAATAAGCTTATTGCTAGCTATATCCGTCATCTGCAGTCTGCAGACTTGGTAAATGCTTTCTGGTCACTGAATAAAGCGCCACCAATGCGATTGAAATAATCACAAGCAAGAGATATTAAGGGTGTGTTTGAAACCCATTTTTTGAAGATAAAAATTTTTAGAATAGTGATTGATGGAAGAATGTGTGGTGGAAAAGTTATGAAAAGTTTTAGATTTGTGTGTAATATTATTTTATTGAAAGAATGTGTGGTTGAAATGAAGTAAGAGAAAAAAATGAGAATGAGAATGAGATAGAGAATGGGTGCCAAACATGGGCTAATTGTGACAAGATGGTTATTTGTCACCTACATGAAAAGGATTTTATGGAAAGAAAAAGAAGAAAATGGTGGCACACTACTTCATGTCATCCATAAGTGATTCAGATATATGATGAAATAAAGTCAAATCCAGAACTAAAAAAAATTATGGTAGTTTCAGTTGTTCCATCATCCATGCAAGGTTCAAGTTTCCTTAGTATATGGAAATTTCTATCAAACTTCAGTTCAGTCAAAAAGTTGGAGAAATAACCTGGTGAATAGGAGGATACATTAAACTTGTGCACTCAGGACACTCAAGAAGATCGTGAACGCCATTTCTTGACGGCATGCCATGTTTTTCACCTGAACCAGAGGTACTCTTTACCAGAGAACTATTTTTATCTGCCTTGGCCATAGATATTTCATAATTCATGAATTTTGGTCGTGATTCAATCACTTCTTTGCAAACTCCACCTCCAGGTGCCATTATTAACCCACAATCCCTAGAATACTACTAGCTTAATGACTAAATTCAAGACTATAAGCTGACTTGCTTGGTCCTTCACAAAGATGCATATAGCCTGCGAACAAGGATGCAAAAATGAAAGCATTAGGAAATCATCAGTGCAAAATATCACTTATACAGACTCTAGATAGGTAGTTTGACTAAGCTATGGTGAACAGGACGAAAATAAGAATAATGAAGCCACTAACTAATTGAGGTAGATCCTGAAGTGCATTTTCCTCACAAGGTATTGCATTGCATAGAATTCAACAGTATAATAATATTGTCGAGTACTATCAAATTCACTCTACCAAACACTTCATAAGTGTATTTTTATGTCAATGGTCCAAACACCTCGATCAACATTCAACACCAACCCGCTTTCTTTACTTACCCTTTTTTCCATTTCAGTAGGTAGCATTATAAAGAAAACTTTCAAATTAAACTAGATTCTCTCAACAACCATCTAGAAAAATTCAAATACATAACAACCTTTCCATGTCAGGAATATAAGTTTGTTACTTGCATAACATTATCATATTCTCAAATTAATTATTTTGATTTGCATACATAAACCTGTATTTCAAATCCCTTTTCAATACATTTAGCCTTCATGTCGTCATTCTATTCTTTCATAAACGATAACCAGAATTTGACTCCAACAATTTGTATAAACAAGTAGAAAATACAAATTTGAAAGCCAGTGAATCAACATTTTCCGACAACAAAAAGCTGAATTCACTCAAACCTAAAGAACGTACTGCATAAGTATTTCCATACAACATACAAAAGAAAACCCGGAAACATCAATTAATTAATAACCAAATAGATTAAGACAGCTCTAAAATAGTGATAACCCAACAATAACAATTTTCAGTGCTGATCCCTCTACCATCACTCAACCTAATATTCTCTGTTTTCAAATATATTATGCAAATAATACATTTTTGGAATTGATTTACACTAACTTCCAATCATTATAGACTAATCACTATAAAGGAAGAATTAAATCTTGGACAAGAAAATTTAATAAAATTCATTTCAAATTTAACAGTATAATCACCCATTTCAATGATCTCCAAAAGGGGACAAAAAATAAGCAAAAAAAGCAAAAATAAGTAAGATACCCAATCAACTCTATATCATTTATTAAAAAGAAAAAGAAACATCTCCCACATATAGAAACCATCAAACCAATCAAAACCCATAGGCAGAGAAAAACAGACATTAAAACAAACCCAAATTTTATTTAAAGAACAACACACACAAACATTTAGGAAAAAAAATGAAGACAGGAAAGTAAAAAAAGAGATGCCCACTTGAGATTCTAAACCCCATCGTCCTTTTGCAGTGATGAAACTGAAGAAGTCATTAAATTTCCTCTAGTTTATTATCAAATCAAGAAAAAAGAAACAGAGATCCTTACTTGAGATTTTCAACCAAGCTGTCCTGTTAAAACTGCAATTTTGAATATAAAGATTAAAAATTTAAGTTCAAAATCAACAAAAGACCAAAACATATGCATATTAATTAAGGTAAAGACAAAAAACTTATAGAATCAACGCGTATTACCCGGGTTCAAAGAAAATGCAGAAAGAGGGATTCTTGACTACAATGTTGACGACCATGCAACCCTTTGTCGAAATCTGCATTTCTTTTGGGTTTAAATTTTAAAGTAAACGTTTTGAAATAAATATTTAACATTGGTTATGGGGAGAAGTGATGCTGTTTTAATTGTTGTTAGGGTGCACGCAACGTTTGAATGTTCAATTCAATAATTTGTTTTTTATCTGTTGACGTTTACTTTCCAGAAGGGGAAGTAAATTGTCTCTGCTTTAACGGTAGCTAAGGGTGTGTTTGTCTCTCAATAATGGAGAGAAATGATGTAATGAATAGTATTTTTTGGAGAATGTGTGGTTGAAATTTAACCCTCATTTGACATTCATTAATTTCTCATACTTCATTTCAACCACACAATCTCCTAATAAAATAATATTATACACAAATTAAAAAAATTTCATAACTTTTTCACCACACATTCTTACATCAATCACTATTCGAAAATTATTATTCTCCTCAAAATGGGTTTCAAACATGGGCTTAATAAAATAACTTTATTGGTTTGTATATTGAATATTTTATTGGGTGAATGTGTGGTGTAGAATCTTACTGTAACAAACAATGTTTTGGATTAATGGTAGACAAACAGAGGCTAAATGTAAATTTTTCGTGAATCGTGCTTGTGAATCAAACCCAATTTATTTTATATTTTTAATGATAGATAACAATTTATAACATTTTTGTGGTGAAAATTTGAAAGTTATAAATAGAAATATAATTATTTCTCAACCCTTTCTCTCTTTTTAGCGAGAGGCAAATTTGATGGCGAAAGTCACGAGGAATCGAATACGTTGAATTAAATAATACTAAGAAATAATAATTTTTGGTTAATTGTGTTGTTCACTTTGAGCCACATTATTTTGAAAGAATGTATTCTGTAATAATAGATTGATGGAGAATGTATGGTTGAAAAAGAAGGAAAAGTTATTGATGTGATGGAAAATATTATTTTATTGAAGAGTGTGTAATTGAAATGAGTAGACGAATAAGAATGAAGTTTTTAATGTGTGTTTTTTGGTTAATTGTGTTGTTCACTTTGAGCCACATTATTTTGAAAGAATGTATTCTGTAATAATAGATTGATGGAGAATGTATGGTTGAAAAAGAAGGAAAAGTTATTGATGTGATGGAAAATATTATTTTATTCTGTAATAATAGATTGATGGAGAATGTATGGTTGAAAAAGAAGGAAAAGTTATTGATGTGATGGAAAATATTATTTTATTGAAGAGTGTGTAATTGAAATGAGTAGACGAATAAGAATGAAGTTTTTAATGTGTGTCAAACATGTGCTAAATTTCATTATAGTTTTCAAATATGCTCATACACAATCATTATATTGTATGATTTTAAATTAATTTTTGGATTTATCTCTATTAAAGGACATCAATTTTCAATTTTATAAAGAATGGAAAATGAAGTATTATTTGAGTACTAATGTTTGGCAACTTGTGAAGGAATATTATAATAATTAATCAGTCGGAATATTTTAATCATAATAAAAAATACATAATGACCTCTAATATTATTATTATTATAAATGTAAATATATTTATCCACTTATCCTTAACTATTTCTCTACGCGCAAAATTTCATCTGAATCACCCAATATCGATTTGTAGTAATTAGATCATTGAATTTTAATTTGATTGTGTAATCAATCACTCAGTCGAGTTCATAAGTGATTTTAATATTTGATGTCATAGCCTCTTTTCCAATTACCCCGGCTTTGTTTTCAATCTTCCGTTTATAGTACATTGAATCACGATGACATGAAAACCTATTCAGAATTGAATCGATTCGATTACTGAAGAACCTTAAACTCTTGCCACATTACTTCGAATTTCAAAGTAAGGGAATTAGGAAGAACAACTTTTACGTAAATATATTCTCAAAAAAGTGTAAGAGGGAGAAGGAAATTTTACTTGGTTTTGTGTTTGTGGGGATATGGTATATTGCGGTGATCGCAAGGGCGAAGTGATTGATTTTGCAATGAAAATGTGTGTTTGAACCACATTATTTTGGAATAGTAGATTGATGGAGATTATGTTGTTGAAAAAGAAAGAAAAATTATTGATGTGATGAAAAATATTATTTTATGAATGAATGTGTAATTTAAAATGAGTAGAAGAATTGACTCAAACATAGACGAAGTGAATTAGTGTAACAGTAACAAGTTGAAGTTGAGTAATCAAAGAGGTACTCCATTCAATTTTCACACGTCACAATAGGAAACCAACAACTGCAGAATAAGAAAAATACATGATTTCCCAGAAGCCTTTGAACATATTAATGTTGTTCATACTTATTTTCAACTGATATTATTCTAATTTGTGATTTTTCAAAAATCCAGTCAACAATAAACTACATATTATATTGCTTTGTACATACCTACCTAGCTATTTATGTGGTATATTTCTTCATTGGAAAAATTGTAAGGTACTCGCTGCATGGATTATATATATATATATATATATATATATATGAAGAGTTGCCATTTTTGAAAACTTTATTGCAATTTAAATCTTGGAATTAATTAGCAATTCAAAAATACAATATATGTAAGTCGATTCAAAAGTTTACACTTTCTTTCTATTCACTGTCTGGAGGATATAAATCATTGGTTTTATCTCCACTCGACCTCCAAGGCTCCATCCAATATTTGGTAGACTTTTATCTCGTACGTTTACTCGTTCATTATTTAATATTTTGATGCCATTCATTTTGCTAGTTTTCATCCTGTATTTATATTTGTAACAACTTCTTTGATTAAATAGCATTAATAGATATTTTCTTGAATAAAAGTAAGAGTTGCTATTGTTGGGAATAATTTCCATATGAGAGGAAATAGAGAAGAAATCAAGATTAATAACAACACCATGATGAATGAAACTAAGACCAAATATTAATCCAACAATGAAAACAAACAAAAGAGAATAATAAACTTATCTTGATATTTTCGCATATTTTAGTAGTCGTTTGATCTTCCACAAAAGATTGAAAGAAATCGATACAAATAATCATGGAATGTTGAAGAAGAATCACATCAAATATCAGCAACAATCAGAATCAAACCACGAACAAAAAAATCAAACAATATAAAAGTACACTAAACTCAGGGATCAAGTTAGTAAATGATAAAATGTTAATGTATCGATATTAATTCTATTTAGTTTGAAAACTATTTAAGAAATTATATTTCCTATTCAATTAAAATCATATTTAAATTACACATTCAAAATTGTTACTCATTATTATTTACATATTTCTTGATGTTCCTTGTGATCTTTCTTGAACTTGAATTAAGCATGTGGCGAAAAGATTTTTGTCATTGATTTCAAGAAAATATTTTCAAAGGATTGTGTTATACGAAGATAATCATTTACATAATGGTTTATCAACATATGATGTGGCAAGATTTAATCGAATTAAAATCTCATCAATCAAATAATTTTTCACTTATATTTTGATACCTCGTCATTATGTAAATAACTATGTCATTTTCTATTTTCAAATAAATAGATATAATGCTGAATTTTGGAAAAATGCTAGATGAACATAATGTTTTACATGATGAAGTTTTAGAATTCTCAAGATTATATTGCAACTCAATTTACAGAATGATTTTCACACCCATTTTACAATTGCTTGTAATAGGATTAAATACATGTTTTTTCAGATCTATTCTAAGTAGGAGTGCTAGAATCAATGCTGGCTATTACAAGGAGATTATTCCCTTGATTGTAGGCTAAGGATCTGTGTCTGATTTCTCTGCTTGATTTGAGGAGATTGCTTGATGCTTGGTTATTTCCATTATACGCCCTCGCAAGATAGAGCTGCCATCAGTTAAGCCTATCTTGTTTCTCAACATTTCTGTTCGTTGACGGGAAAGGGCTTTGGTGAGAAGATCAGCAAGTTGGTCTTGTGTGTTGACATGATGAACATTGAGAATTCCACGTTGGACTAAGTCCCGCACAAAATGAAGATCAATCTGGATGTGCTTCATTTTCGAGTGTTGCACGGGATTGAAACTAAGATGAGTGGCCCCTAAGTTGTCACAAAGCAGTGTAGGTGTACGGCAAATGGGAAGACCGAGTTCTTGGAATAGAGAGATTAACCAGATAGTTTCTGAGGCTGCATTCGCTAGAGCTCTGTATTCGACTTCAGTGGAAGACCGTGCTATTGATCTTTACTTCCTCGAACTCCAAGAGATCAGGTTTGCACCAAGAAAGTTTATATATGCTGAAGTAGAGGTCCGATCATTAAGGTTTCCTCGCCCAATCCGCATCAGAGTAAGTTATGAGGTCAAAGCTGGATTGCTTGTTGATATGAATGCCATGAAAAATGGTCTGCTTGATATAGCGAATTAATCGATTCGCTGTTGTCCAATGAGTCACTGTTGGTTTGTGCATAAATTGTGAAAGTTTATTCACCGAAAAGGAGAAATCTGGACGGGTGAGAGAGAGGTATTGAAGTGCACCAATGACACTTCTAAACTCAGTACTGTTTCTGGAAGATGTTCCATCCATTACTTTAAGAGATGTACTTGTAGACAATGGAGTCGAGACCTCTTTTGCACCAGTCATGTTTGTTTTAGACAGGAGGTCCAGGATATATTTGTGTTGAGATAAGAAGAGTCCAGCTTTTGTCGGAACGACTCCCATTCCCAAGAAAAAATGGAGCTGTCCCATGTCTTTTAAAGAGAAACGACGTCCAAGTTGTGAAATAATCTCAGTCACAAACTTCTGATCATTACCAGTGATGACCAAATCATCCACATACACTAAGAGATAGCATGTAACAGACTTCTGGCTGTAGATGAAGAGTGAGGAATCAGCTTTGGAGTTCTGAAATTCGAGACCTACTATGGCTAATTTGAGAGCTGTATACCATGCTCGTGGAGCCTGTTTTAGACCATAAATAGCCTTTCGTAGCCGACACACATGAGTTGGGTAGGCAACATCTTTGAATCCCGGCGGTTGAACCATATATACTGTCTCATTTAACGGGCCATGCAAGAAAGCATTATTAACATCTAATTGTCTCAAGGACCACCCTCTCATTACAGCTACTTCGAATGGTCGTAGGTTTCACAACCGGACTAAATGTTTCAATATGATCAATCCCTTCACGTTGATTAAATCCTTTTGCAACAAGCCTCACTTTAAAGCCATCAACGGACCCATCTGATTTCCTTTTCACCTTGAAAACCCATTTCACCATTTGGAGGAGGATTACAATTATTTGGAGGAGGAACCAGTTCCCATGTTCCATGACGCATCAACGCGGTGAGTTCATTGGACATAGCTTTCCTCCAGTGAGGTTCACGGAGTGCTTGTCCCACACAAGTAGGTTCAATAGTAGATGGAAGAGGATGTGTGGTGACGGAATTAAATTGTTTAGGTTTGTGAATATTGTTCATTGATCGTGTAGTCATAGAGTGGGTTCGAGTAGGGTGGTGCAAAGTAGTTTCAATTGGTGGGTCATCGTGTGCAATTGTAGCTGGTATGGCGGGGTTTGTGGATGAGCGTGAGGGAAAAGGTGAAATTTCATGTGAACCGGGGGAATTAGGACGAGATGGTGAAATGTGCAATTCTCGAAAATTAGAGAGAGATGAGTTGGGGCTGTTACCTGAGGGTGACGCAAAAATGGTGCCTCCTCCGGTTGTAGCTTATGGCTGCTCCGGCAAGGACGGTACGACGGTGGGTAGCACTGCAGTCGTAAACGGAGAAGAGGAAGTGGGATGTGGCGGGTTAGGAGTCGAATAGGTTCGATTCTCATCAAATAACACATGCCTGGACATATAAAGTTTGTGGGTTGTTGGGTCAAAGCATTTGTAGGCATTTTGGGTTGATGAATAGCCTAAGAAGATACATGGGATAGCTTTGGGTTGGAGTTTATTAGTATTGTATGGCTTGGTGAGGGGAAAGCACAAGTACCCAAATTTTTTAAGCTTGAGGTACTTCGGTGGTTGATGAAATAATATTTCAAAGGGAGATTTGTTATGGAGAAGGGGTGTTGGTTGACGATTGATAAGATAAGTCGCCGTGGAGAAGGTATGATGCCAATATTTTAATAGGAGAGAGGCGTCATGTAAAAGAATGAGTCTTGTTTCCACTAAATGACAATGACGACGCTCGGATACACCATTTTGTTGTGGTGTGTGAGGTGCGGTTGTATAGTGGCTAATGCCATGTATAGAAAAATAATTTTGAGAGCAACAAACTCACCGCCATTACCGGAGTATAGACTCTTGATTTTGGATTGAAACCTATTTTCAACAAGAGTTTCGAATTGAGGGAATATTGTGCGAACCATAGATTTTGTTTCCATGGGATAAAACCAAATGTATTTCATGAAATGGTCAACGAAAATCAAGCAGTATTGAGAGCCATCAATGCCAACCGAATTTGAGGGACCCCAAATATCAGTATAAATTAAGCTAGTGGTGCGTAACTTTGAAAACTAGTAAGTCGAAATGGTTTCTTGTGCGCTTTATTAATAGAACAAGAGGTATAAAGATGAGAATCATGCAGATCTTTTTTTATTGGAAGGGAAAGTTTTTTAACAAGCCGATGAACAATTTTATTGGAGGGATGTCCAAGACGATTGTGCCACCCATCCATTGACGTCCGTTCATGCACGTTTGCAACCAATCTTGAAGGAACATTCACCATTGATTCCGAGAAAGTATAGACACCATTTTCACATGCACCTTTGAGTAGAACCGTCCCCGTGGTTTGATCCTTAACAAGAAAAAATGAGGGATGAAATTCAACAAACAAATTATTTTGTGATGTAAAATGGTGCATGGAGATGAGATTTTTATGAATATTAGGAACACAAAGGGTATCATTTAAATGAAAAGTGAGCGTTGGTGTTTTGAGAACTAGTGAACCAATGTTTGAAACATGCAAACTTGAACCATCACCGATGACAACCTCATCGGTGCCACCATATTCCGAATGCACTGATAAATTTTCCAAATCACCAGTTATGTTGTGCGAAGCTCCAGAATCAAGAAGCCATTTAGTGTCATTCGCAGGTGATGTTTTTGCATAATTAGCAATTAGGTCAGTAGACCGGGCTTTAGGGCAAAATTTTGCAGTATGGGCCAGATCATCACAAAGCTGACATTTATGAATATATTTTCACAGTCCAGTGGGCCTGAATTGCTTTCGTTTTTTTGTTGGGCCTCTAGTTGGGCGGTAAAGACCCAAATTAAAATCAGCCTTGGAGGACCTAATACCACGACCATACCCATATTTGGGAAAAGTCTTGAAGTGTTGGCCACAGAAAGAAGACCCAGAACGTCTATTTGAGAAATTGGCCGACGCGACCAGGTGGTGATTGGAGGATTCGAGGCGGCGAAGGTACGCATCATGGGCAAGAAGGAGATCGTAGAGCTCCTCAAACGAAAGTGGCTTTTCCCTAACACGAATTGGTGAAGTAATTTCACGAAAGTCGCTATCATCCTCAGAGATGGGATTATCAATGAGGAAAATTACATTAGCAAGGGCCTTGACAACGTGCAGGTATTCCTGGATCGTCCGATTTCCCTTTTTGATCATTGTAAGTTCCTCCTTAAGTTGTATTGCCGGGGTATGGGATTTGCTTGCATATATGGTATGCAGTTTATTCCATGCTTCTCTGGATGTCTTTGTAGTGGAAATGAATGGAGTGATTGTGGGTGTGGTGGATGCCAAGATGGCACTGAGGATAAGTTTATCTTGCCTTATCTAGTTGGTTTTATTTGGATTGGTGATGGAGGGATCCTATGGAGGAGGGCAAGGTTTATCACCTGTAACATAATCAAGTAGGTCGTATCTAATGAGGAGGGCTTCAAATTGGGCACGCCACTAAAGGAAAGATGAGGGTGTGAGTTTTTCATTTAATTGAGCAGTAACATTGAGTGCAATGAGATGAATGTTTGTGGAAGGCGGTGGGGTTAAGATCGGGTTGTTGGTATGTTCAGCGGTGGGGATCGATGTCTCGTTAGAGGATGACTCTCCTGATACCATGATGAAATTTTAGAATTCTCAAGATTATATTGCAATTCAATTTACAGAATGATTTTCACACCTATTTTACAATTGCTTGTAGCAGGATTAAATACACATTTTTCAGATCTATTCTAAGCAGGAGTGCTAGAATCAATGCTGACTATTACAAGGAGATTATTCCCTTGATTGTAGGCTAAGTCTGATTTCTCTGCTTGATTTGAGGAGATTGCTTGATGCTTGGTTATTTCCATTATAAACATTCGACACAACCTGAACCATTATGTTCATCTAACATTTCTTCTAATTTTGCTACTTTATCAGATGATTTCTTATCATCCTCCTTGACATATGTATTGGGGGATGACTGTACAATGCCTGACAACTTACACAATTGTCAATCAAATTGTAGTAGTGTGATTGCGTAAACATAGACTCAGAACTTTCCCTACCTTCTAGACACTTCTAAAATACCCTCTTTTTATTTTCCATTCCTCACCATCTAGAACCTTCTTCTCTTCGAAATCTATAGATTTCTGCTTTTCTTAAAATCCACTCAAATCTTCCGTCGCCGTCACATTTACACGACGCACCCACCCACATACGCAGTGACTCCCACGAAAATGGCACGATTGGGGGAAGGAGACAAGCGGTGGATCGTGGAGGACCGTCCCGACGGCGCCAATGTGCACAACTGGCACTGGGCGGAGACGGACTGCCTTGAATGGTCGAGAAATTACCTAACTAACCTGCTATGCAATAAATCAATCCTGGATGGCGAAGGCATTCTCTCTATCCGTACCAAAGAGCTTACAAAGCTCGAGGGAGAGGCCTATGTCAATGTCAGGAAGGGTAAAATTATTCCTGGGTACGAGCTCCATCTGGTTCTTTCTTACGAGGCGGAGGCAAAGGATTCTGAGGGAAATTCAGTATTACGTACCGAGGGATCTGTTGAAGTGCCGTATATTTCGGATGAGAATGCTGGGGAGGATCCAGACATTAAGATTTCGATTAAGGACGATGGGCCGATTGGGAAACGATTGAAAGAAGCATTTTTGGCTAAGGGTAAGCCGTTTGTGTTCGAGAAAATTAGGGAATATGTTGATACAATGGCGAAAGGCGGGCCTGCGAAGGATGATTTGGAGGTTAAAAAAGTTGCCCCAAAGAAACCCACCGCGAGTAATAGTAATGAAATTGTGAAAAACAATTCTGTGAGCAATACGACTGCAAAGGAGAGTAAAAAAGAGAAAAGGAAGGAAGGGTTTAAGACCATATCAATGAGTGAGAAGTTTAGCTGTAGGGCGAGGGACTTGTATGAGATATTGATGGATGAGAATAGGTGGAAGGGGTTTACGCAGAGCAATGCACGGATAAGTAAGGAGGTTGGAGGGGAATTCAGTATTTTTGACGGGTCAGTTACCGGGACCAATGTTGAGTTGCAAGAAGGCAAGTTGATTGTTCAGAAGTGGCGGTTTGGGAGCTGGCCTGATGGCATTGTGTCCACGGTATGTTATTCCCTAAATGTTTTTCTTAGCCATCGTTAATGTCTAATCTTATCTTTTCACAATGAACCGTAAAAATGACAATGCATTGGGAAATTTGTATGTGATGAGTAATCTGTGTTTTCTTTTGGAAAAATGGATCATTATATGTTGTGTCTGTATAGAGCTAAGTTTAGTAGTATTTATTAAATGCGTGCTAATGTTGAATTCATCTTAATATCTTGAGATGGGATGATTATATTTTTAATTAATACATTAGAGGATATGATTACAGAGTTATTATTGATTAGCTGTCTGAATTGTGCATTTCCGCATAGTTTTTCTAGGTTTGAATTGGTTAATCTACTAAAGAAGTGTGGATGATTGATGGTGCAGGTGCGGCTTATTTTCGAGGAGCCTGTATCTGGGGTGACAGTTGTCCGTCTCTCACACACTGATGTACCAGAGGAGGACAGGTTGGTTAGATTGGTCGCATATTTATTTGGTTGTTTAATTTCATAGACGATGAACAATTCTGATGTTGATTATTGGATTATGCAGATATGGAAATGCTACTGTTATCGAAAATACTGAGAGGGGATGGCGTGATCTTATTTTCCACAAGATTCGGGCATTCTTTGGTTTTGGAATATGATTTTTCTTATCCCAAAATTTCTCAAGTTTGGAATACGAGTATGAAAATTAAAATTATGGATTTTCGTTGACAATATTGCGAGCAGACCATACTTGTGTTGCTGTCGTATCCAATTTTTTTTCTTTCTACACAGATGTATCTGCAAAATTTCCCTCTAAATACCCAATTACGTTGTTGATTGGGTTTAACATTTAGAAGACAAAACAGAATGCTTCTGATTCTTTCTCGTATTTGGCTGTCATAGTGACTGAATATGCCAAAGTAATATCCTTCGAGTTAAGCCAAAAGAAAAGCTCTCATTACCTTGCTATGCTAAGTCAGGAGTAGAGATTTAGTGAGAATAGTGCTGCATTTTTGTTCTTTTGGTCTTTCGTGGCTTTTGAATTAAGAAATTTTCTTTTGAGTGATACAATCACTTCTCTATGTACACTTGATTTTCAATGTCATATTCTAACGAGTGTCCAAAAGCTTTCCATAAATTGGGGTTAACATCTTTCTCGCGACAATTTGTTTTTCTAAATTACTAAGAAAAAAGCAAAGAATATTTACACTCTCTCTCAAACTCGGAACATATAAGAGGTCAAGAACATAAAGAAGTCATGCTGAGTTCAGATAATATTAATCGGCGCAGTCCATAGTAACGAAAGCCGTCGAAAGAACTCTCAGGCGACGTTTTATTTATTTATTTATTTTTTTAAGAGTTATACTCTCTAGTTACTGAATTAATGGACAATACTTCATACGAAACCAAATTTAAAAAAATTGTTTAACACTGTACAATCACAAATGTGCCTTTAATAATATAAAAGACTCCCTTGAAATTATACAAATTTTTTTATCATTTCTCTAACTTCTTCAGAATATATCATTGGATTAATCATGTTAATCTAGTTCTTGAGTGAGGAGAGAAGACAAGAATGAGTAAATGACCAACTTGTTTCGTTACGATGATTTTGTAGATCATGACTAACTCTAGACAATGATAAAAATTAAAGATGACGACAAACTCTATATGGAATAAGATTCCAATCTAATTAAAATTACAAAAATTAAGAATCATAATACTAATTATAAATTCAAATGCAATGCAAAGATAAAATTACCTAAATTAAATTAAAATAATCCTTATTCAATTAGATGCATCGAGATTTCCAAG